>KE156762.1:103685-168557 GCA_000411055.1 Leavenworthia alabamica
AACCGAACCGAATGCCCAGGGCTAGTCAATGCTCAAAACCAAAAAACAAAGAGAACGAGAGTTACTCACTTCTTGTAGGCCACCATATGCCATCAGGACACCAAAATAGCTGACAGTCGATGTACCAACAAAGTCAAGTTAGATCATAAAAGTAAAAAGTTGATCATGAGCTTGAGAAACATGGCATTATAGAATAACAACTTGCAAAACGTGTTTTGAAATTTACATTAAAAGAACATATTTTTTCATACCCACTGCATAAAAAAAACATGTACCACTCCTCAGAGCTTGCAAAAACAATTTTTATTTGGTTTAGACATCTGGCAAAAATTTGAAGTTGTTAGAATAATAAGTCATGAAAATGTATAGGAACTCACGCTGCTGAAGTACTAGAATCCTGTATGTTACTCTTCGAAGGCACAGGAAACTTTGACAAAAATGGAAGCACCAGTAGATCTCCCATGCATCTTTGGTTATTTCTTTTATTTTTTTCACTTTTCTTCCGCTTACATGCAGCTGAGGAAGCTTTATTTGTACTCGATATTGGTGGTCCCTATGAGAATTGGATCAAAATCTATAAGAACTTATGAACGAAAAGCTGAAACAGATTAATGACCATCCATAGGTTCTTCACCTTTGATATGGCAAGGACACCAAGTAAGTTCATAGCACTTTTCCTTGCTGTAAACAAATCCTCCCTCCACCCAGAAATTTCTTCCTGCCATACGAAAGTGATATTACTCCTAACTTCCGGACCATAGACATAAAAATAAATCCATGTAGACAGAAAGAGAGATGACTTTCCATACTAGTTCAGATGGAAGGTTTTTCCTTATGAATTCATCTGCATCTTCTTCCCACTCAGATATGTCCTACTTGCAAAAGCAACCCAGAAAGACCAGTAAAGTTTCTGAAATAAAAGCGCAGGTAGTAAGCAATGCTTGAAACACAGATTACAATTAAAGGAAACCGTACCCTCTCATTCAGCATCAGAGCTGGAAAGATTGCAGAGTCCAACAAAAGAGAAAAATGGGGTGAAAGTAATCTCCATCCCTGTTTTGAAGGTACCAAATATTTACCTTCATAGACATTAGATAACTCTTTTTAGTTTTGCTGTAAATATTCTACCAACTTACAGGGCCAATTTCCATGACTCGTGAAATTACATCAAATGCAAGTGATATAATTCTCTCATTTAGAGATCCGAGTTTCTGCACATGATAGTAGGCACTCATGGTATTAGTTTAAGAAAATAGTAACATTTTGATGTTTCAAAAAAAAAAAAAAAAACATTTTGATCAAAACAGCCATTTAAGTAGCAAATTAAGAAAGAAATATTGATGTAAATTTCTTAGGCACAAAAAAAAATTTGAGGAGCTCGAAGAAATAGCAGCTGGGAAAAATAATTTGGAAGCTTTCACAAACTGGAAAATCAATACGTACACTGAGGTTTGAGCTATGCTTAACAATCTTCATTGAGCAGTTTACTATCTCCGGCACCAACCTTCACAAATTAGTTATATTAGGCGTGGGAAATAAGCATTGATAAGAAGATTTAAACTGTTTGCATACTTGTCAGAGTATTTTCTATGTCTGCTCACAAGTGTGCCAAAGAGGAGCAAACTTCTTTTTCCAGCTTTCAACCTTGTCATGTTTCCACCAGAAGGAGTGACACTCCAGTCAAAACTCAAAGAGTCCAGAATTCTGATCATATCTCGACATAAGGAACCAAGCAAAGGTGACAAAGCAGAAGGCATATGGGATTTCACCTACAGCATTAAACACCCTTAACAAACCAACCAGAGTAGATAGTAAAACACTAACATGAGAGGAAATATGATAAATCACATTTAATAATCAAGGCCAATTTTCAATCACCAGACATGCAATAACAGTTCTGGAAACTTCATCAACCTGCAAGATTAAGGGAAGATATGACATACTGAAAAGTATACGCATTTGCAAATGATGTGGATTGTCTTTTCAATTTCCATTTCACTCCATTCATGGTTAGTCAAAGCCTGCTTTAGATCATACAAAAAAAGGAATGCTCAAGACACAAAGAGCAGATTATCTAACTTGAAGTTGTGATGAGAAAGAACAAGAAAACACTAAGGCAAAAGGATAACCTTGTCAACGAGACGATGTAATACAGAAACTAGGGGCACCAGAATTTCCTTTGTGATACTCTCCAGTTGTTGTGGTACTGGCTCCTTTACAAGTTTTGGTTGCAGAAAGTACTGCAAAGCAAACACACATAAGTCAGCCACACTCATTTTAAAAAACCAGACCACACTATTTTGACATAGTTAATACTCCTAGATGATTCTTCAGCCAGAATCAGCAAAAGTTCACAACCACAATAATGGATGATCAACAATAATATAATGGAACTGGATGCAGGTAGAGGAGATTTGATGGAAAAGAGAGATAAAATCTAATTTTAAAGTTCATGACTTCTTCGATAAATTTGGTATAATTTTTGTTACGAAAGAGAAAGTAATAAATACCTGAAAAGGCTTTATAACAGTGAGCAATATCATCAGAGGGTTCACAGTACTCCAGCTAGAGTCAGAATTGCTAATTAAACTGCTCTTCTCGATAGCAGAACGCAGCTCTTGTACAAGTTCAGGCCATGCATTTTTCTTCACAAATTCTGACACAACAACGATATGGAGCTGGCCACAAGTGAAGCAAAATGAAAGTGTGAAAGTGTACACAAAAAAAAAACTAAAATTTTTTACAGGAAGAAGATGTTAAAATAAGATTTGCAATTACTAGATGATATTAAAAAAAAAAAAGCCTACCAATTCAAGTAAAACTTTAAGAACTGCTGGCTCTGCCTGAAGCAAAGCTATGAGAAGCTGATCCTTAAACTCCTTGCTTACTTCTGAGATTTTTCCTTCAGTCCCAGTGCTCCTTCTGGTAAAATTCTTCAGATATGTTGCAGCAGCAACTCTCTGGCTGGGATTTTCACCTCCTGCCAATAAAAAGACAAGTTTCACTAGCACATACATTCAACGGCTACGAATAGATAAGCTGGTTAGAACCAGAAGACTAAGCCGAAACCCTTGATGAGTTTTGGATCAACCGAATAAAATTGTTCCTTAAGGACTCAATTACTTAACAAGAATTAAAACGCTTGAGCTTGTGGTTCTTTACTCAGAAATATCTAAATCAAAATTATGACTCAAGAAATTTCGTGAAACCGCTTCCAATGTGAAGTCAGCAACCGTAACCACTCGCTTCGATGAAATCAAAACCACATCTCTTCATCAGAATTCAATGATTCGGAAGCAATCTAATTGCTAATCAATCTTCTAAAAATTAGAAGACAATCACGAAAAGTAACTAACCGGAAGCGATGGAGAGAAGACAATAAGGGAAGTGAGGAAGCTCCATAGACAGTCGATCCAGAGCCTCCGTTGCCTCGCGAACAGCGACGCCATCAATGGAAGTAAGCGTCTGGTTAAGAAGCCCAACGATCTGAACTGAATTGTCGTCGGCGACGAACATTGCTATTTTTTTGGCTTTTTCTTTTTCTTTTCTCAAAGCTTCTTTGTTAACTGATAAATTGGAGGGAATTGAATGGCGGGAATATTCAGGTTAGTTTACATATTACGGAATACAGAAGACAAAACCACAAATTTATCCGACTGTTATCTCAATATTGTTTAAAAAAAAACAAATCATGCATTATATTTAAATTTTTAGGGCGGCGGATCCCTTTCTTGTCGGTAGCTTTGGCGGCTTGTTAGTTAGGGTTTCTATGTAAGTTTGGGTTGGGCCTTTTTCATTTTAGTTTGGGCCCTTTTCGTTTTTCTTGTTGGGTTGGTCTGAGTTTAGAGGCTGAAGCCCATTTTGCTGTGTTTATGTATTCTACCTACCCCTTTTGGTATTTTGGAAGGGGATATAAAAAACAAAAATATCTCAATATTGTTCTGGTAATATATGGTGAACGCAGAAACAAGCACTTAACAAATAACAATCGGCTGGAAATTGTTGAAATATTTTTGGTTAATTTCACTGATGTTAGGTCCGGATTGAATTGTACCAAAATATTTATGAATTTTATATGTATTTTTCTTTTAAATCAAACCGAATTTGAACCATAAATCTAAAAAAATTCGAAATTGATACAAAATTTTATGTATATAGGTATGAGTATAAATTTTTTTTATTCAAAAACATTAAAGACCGATTCGTTACTACTTGAATCTTATTTAAATATTTGAATACTTCAATTTAATATAAGCGTGACTAAATATTATAAGTTTTATACATTAAATACA
The DNA here is from genome assembly GCA_000411055.1 of Leavenworthia alabamica. NCBI lineage: Eukaryota > Viridiplantae > Streptophyta > Magnoliopsida > Brassicales > Brassicaceae > Leavenworthia > Leavenworthia alabamica. The sequence continues at coordinate 107,978 of KE156762.1, forward strand.
GAATTCAAATTTAAGAAGTTGCAAAACAATTTTTTTAAAATATAGATATTATCATTTTTCGTGGTATTAAGTATCGTGAGAAGAATTTGTTTATCGTAACGATGTTATGTACTAACATTTTTTTTTTAAATTATGGTTTATGTATCTATGTTGACATTTTAGATATAAAGAGATCAAAGACAATTATTACATTTTATATTGTTATTGCACCACCACTTTTGTTTTGTAGGTGGGCCTTGAATGATTCAAGTCGACTCCATTAATTACAACTATTTCATTCTAAACCACTAAAGCAGTAAATCACTGTGTTTCCGAAAGATTTAAAACTGCACTAATCAAGACTTACTAATAATAATACTGTAAAATGAAAACTGGAGAAAATAAACTATCAATGATTCCAAAAGACACATGAATACTTTCCATGTTTGAAAAATGGAGAGACAACATGAGAATTTCTAAATAAATCTTTAAATTCTTTATTAAGTATGCAATGCAGATGATATAAAAGTAAACCTAAATGTACCATATTAGTATAGTATATTAATAAAAAAAATCAAATTTGAAAACTGAGATAATAAAAGGACCTATTCATAATTTAGAAGAAGTTAAAGGGTTCATCATTAGAAAATTAAAAACTTTTCGAATTTTGAAAATTCACTCCCCCAATTCAAATCTGAGCTTCCTACATTACAACAACAGCTATGGAAACTTCAAAAAAGCTAAATAATCATTAATTTAATCCCCCAAGCTTCTAAGTGAGTTTCTTCTTTGTTCCATTATGAGCAAACTCAGAGTTTGAAGTCGAATCCTCTCCTTCTTCTTTCGGAATCCAAGGTTTATGCATGTTGAAAGATACCACAAGCTAGTGCTCGATCTATCATGGCCAGAAATGTTCCGAGAATTGAAATGCCAGAATCAGAAGAGAATGAGTTTGCGAATTTGTCTCTGTTTTCGCCGTCACGAGCTCCTTTGAATTTAATTCCGGATCCAAGTCAACTACAGAAGACGAATCATCTTTCCGATTTCGATTTGGTTCAGAAATTTGAAGGTACAAGAACGCAGCACCATCGAACACAGGGTCCGGAGAAGAGATTCGAAGTTTTGGAAGGAAGAGCTGGAAATGCGAGTGGTACTACGCATGATTCGAACCCTAAGTTTGTTAGTCGTAATGGTAAATCTCGGTCGGAGCCTAACTCTGCACAGAGTACGCCTACTAGGAACGGTGCCAGGGTTTCTCTTGGTGGGGGTTGTGCTACCGGCGCAAGAGTTGTTCAGTCTTTTGGTGGAAGAGGAATGAGCTCGTTCTCGAGGATTCCCAGGGGGGTTTCTATGGCTGAGTCTGTTAGCTTTACGGAAACAACTCCACATTTTGAGCTCAATGAAGATCAATCGTTTTGGAAAGAGCACAATGTGCAGGTTAGTGCATTGTTTAGGAGATTCTTGATAATTTTTTGAATGTTACTAATTTAGGCATCCTTATGTATGGTGTAGGTTTTGATAAGGCTGAGGCCATTAAGCTCAATGGAAAAGGCAACTCAAGGATATGGTAAGTGTTTAAAACAAGAGAGTCCGCAAACATTGGTCTGGTTAGGCCATCCAGAGACCAGATTCACGTTTGACCATGTTGCCAGTGAGACAATATCTCAGGTAAGCCCATTATCATGTAGCTACTAGCTAGTTTCAGAGGCTTATTTTGATGCTACACACTTACATGAATGAATATGTGCTATTTTTTTATCATATGTTATTATATGATGTAGTTACTTGGTTACATTAACGTGTATCTTATTGATTTTCAGGAAAAACTATTTCGTGTTGCTGGGCTGCCCATGGTGGAGAATTGCTTATCTGGCTACAATAGCTGTGTGTTTGCCTACGGTCAGGTGAGAACATAAATTATGATATGTTTATGCTTGTTAGAATTTCTGTGGTGCAAAATAAGAAACTTAGCATCCTCTCATATAGACTGGTAGTGGCAAGACTTATACCATGATGGGAGAGATATCTGAGGCTGAGGGAAGCCTCAGAGAAGACTGCGGAGTTACTGCTCGTATTTTTGAGTATCTATTCACAAGAATAAAAATGGTAATTGTCTAACTTCCTCCCGATGAATCACTTCAAGCCAATATATTTCAGTACTGAAAAGGTCTTTTGTAATAGGAAGAAGAGGGAAGGAGAGATGAAAAACTGAAATTCAGTTGCAAATGTTCTTTTCTAGAGATATATAATGAGCAGATAACCGACCTTTTGGAGCCTTCGTCAACCAATTTGCAAGTAAATCAATTTTCTTTTCCTCCATCACTTGGATATTATTTGTCAGTCTGTTGGTTTTTGTTTTGAGATAGGTCATAACCTTGAATTCCATATTTCAGCTCAGAGAAGACTTGGGAAAAGGGGTTTATGTTGAAAATCTTGTAGAACATAATGTGAGAACTGTTATTGATGTTCTAAGGCTTCTACTACAGGCAATACTTCCACATCCAAACATTATGTTAAGACTTTAAGCGTTGAAGTATCTAACTTGCAATGTTTTACTTATGCGTAGGGAGCAATGAACCGGAAGATTGCTGCAACCCGTATGAACAGTGAAAGTAGTAGATCTCACAGCGTCTTCACGTGTACAATCGAGAGCCTCTGGGAGAGAGATTCTTTAACTCATTCAAGATTTGCCAGACTAAACTTGGTTGATTTGGCTGGTTCTGAAAGGTAGCTACTAGCTAGTACATTTGCGGTTTACATATGCATCTTTGACAGCTGATATAATTTTTATTACATATACAGGCAGAAAAGCTCAGGTGCAGAAGGGGATCGCCTAAAAGAAGCAGCAAACATTAACAAATCCTTATCCACTCTGGGGTAATCCTATCAGATACATGTTTATGTGTCAGTGTGTCTGCCCTATGCTTTTTTTCTTTTTCATGAACTATTCCCTGTTGTACATTGTCGAGCATCGTAAATCTCAGGTCATAATAATATACTTACTGTTGATGGAGAAAATGTGTGAAGAAAGTGAAAAATGCAAACAAAAAAGGGTGGTGTGAATTTAATAGCTTTGAGGTCTTTAACTTGAAAATGATTATGAATGTTAAGATAAATAATCTTTTGACAAGATAAGATGCAACAAATTTGTTACACCTTTACTATGCTCTTTTTTAGTTTGCAATCTTGTAACAAAATCTTTTTTATCTACTAACACTATTTCATCCATTTGTCTATTTAGCTTAGTGATAATGTCTCTGGTGGATTTGGCACATGGGAAGCATAGACATGTTCCCTATAGAGATTCTCGGCTTACTTTTTTACTGCAGGTATGTCTACTATAGAATTTCAACCTTTATTTTTTTGTAGCAGTTGCACTGGAACTAACTTCAGATATGTTTTCAGGATTCTCTAGGGGGTAATTCTAAAACAATGATAATAGCTAACGTTAGCCCATCTCTTTGGTTTGTACCAATAGCCATTCTTGTTTAATGTGTTACGTAATGTCTTGTGTTGTGTATTTCTGATTCTTATTGTCTTATTACAGCTCTACAAACGAAACCCTCAGCACTCTGAAGTTTGCACAACGGGCAAAACTAATCCAGAATAATGTAGTTTCTAGTTAATTTATTATGAGTTTTTCTGTGAAAGTTTGACCTGATGTAATGTTGCTTCACTTTCGGCTTCCAGGCTACTGTTAATGAAGATGCCTCTGGGGATGTTACAGCACTCCAGCAGGAAATAAAAAAGTTAAAGGTATTGATTATTGGCAAAATTGCACCAAACAGCTATTTTTCTCAATTCCTGAATAGTCATGTGAGGTGATATCAAAATCTTTTCATATATTCAAACAGGTCCAACTTTCCTCCCTTGTAAAGAATCATCACTCTTGTGGGGCTCTTTCAGACTGCATAGCTTCTCTTGAAGAATCCAGATATTCTGATGCATGTGAAGTAGCAGAAGAGACAACAGTCACAACACAGCGCAAGTGTAATTGTCAGCTGCACAACTCACTCAGAAAGAAGGTATTTTTCTACAAATTTGTGGATGTATTGCGGCTATGATATTGAACTAGATTCGTAACTGTATAACAGGTGAAGAAAATGAAAGATAATTTGATTGGTTCTCTCAGAAGGGAAAAGATTGCTGAAACTGCCCTTCAGAAATCCGAGGCTGAGATTGAACAAATAGACTGCTTGGTTAGTTTTGCTACAAGGACTGTTCAGTTTCATATTTAGAAAGAAAAAATCATTGACAGATACATCTCACTATGCAAACGAAATAGATTCTAGTTCAGTTTTTTTCTTATATTTCGGCTATCTATTACAGGTTAGAGACATGGAAGAAGATACGAAGCGCATTAAAATAATGCTTAATCTTCAGGAAGAAAAAGTTGGGGAGATGGAAATTTGTACATCTGGTTCGTTGATGACAAAAGAGTCTCTCATTGAAGAAAATAAAACTCTGAAAAGAGAAATCAATCTGCTTCGAGCAAGCATTGACAAGAATCCAGAGTTGACACGTTCGGCCTTGGAGAACACCAAGCTCCGAGAGCAGCTACAACGGTAAATAACCTATTTAGTGCTTCTGAAAAGTATTTTTTGTTAACGTCTTATGTCTGATCTTGACTTTCTTTTCAGATATCAAAAGTTTTATGAGCAAGGGGAACGTGAGGCATTGGTTGCTGAGGTGACAGCACTACGTGACCAGGTTTGATAATGCCATCACCGAATGGACTTTCAGCCTATAATTTCAAACTGAACTTTTTTACTTTTTTTGCAGCTTCTTGATGTTCTTGACGCAAAAGATAAATTATTTTCTAACCCTTTGGTGAAGGTTTGGGAAAAATATGCTATTTTTTATTTCTTAGATACTTTTGTTACTGGTTTCTTATGCGTGAACTTTGACAACACTGTAGGAGAACGAAGTGGAAAAGGAGTTTGAAGACTGCAGAAATATGAATTCTAGTTTGATCAGGTACTATACGAAATTATATGAAATTCAATTATCATGTGTGATATCTTATGATACAAAAATCATTTAATCTTCTCATTGAACATGATATGATTAATTTTGGCTAAATCGATAAATAAGCATCTTTTCATATTCTCTTATGCTTTGATATTGCTCTTAAATGTAGAGAATTAGATGAAATGCAAGCAGGACTTGGAAGATACTTGAAATTCGATCAAACACAACTCGAGTTTGTAAGAATTCAGACTGACAGAGTAATGATTGCAATAAAATTTTCTTCGCTAGTGGTTTATCTTTGTTTTATCTTTGCAGGTTCCATCTTCCACTAGTGGAGCTGAGAAGGTTAATCAAGCACATAAAAATTCAATGGAAATTTAGTTTTGCATAGTCAAAGTTGCTACATAGGAAAGCTTATTTAACGCACTTTCTATCTGTTGAAACAGGCAGAAACAATGCCAACTATAAGTGAAATCCGAGAGGAGGTGGCTATATCAGAGAATAAAAAATGCAGCAACAATTATGGTGAATCACGTAAGCCTAGTGACAACAGGGTGTGGCTAAAAAATAAAAAGCAACATTTGGTAGAGGAGACTGATAGATCCATGAACATACAGACAAACAGAAGTAGTAGAGAAAGAGTTCATAGGATAGAAGGTTATGAGACGAAGTTAAGTGGCATGGTCAATAACAGAGATTTCCTGGTGAAGACTGATGAGGGGATAGACCAGTCAACCCTGCAGCTCAAGTTGGAGAAAGTAACTAAGGACCTCGAGGAGGCCAAAACACTCAATTGTCAATATGAAAAAGAGTATAAGTCACAGATATCTCAACAACAAGACATTGAAGTAGTCTGCGAGCAAGTAGAGACAGAAACGGCCAGAACTATTCTTGAGCTGCAGGAAGAGGTGATTGCTCTCCAGTCTGAATTTCAAAGAAGAATCTGTAATTTGACTGAAGAAAATCAATCACTGAAAGATACTATAACTGTTAGAGAGGAAGAACTGAGAGCGCTTAACCAAGACTGGGAAAAGGCCACCTTAGAACTAACAAATTTCATTCTGGATGGGTCCAAATCCATCAAAAACGCCTCTACACAGATTAAAAGTATAATCTGTTCATTTCCACAAGTGAATGCGTGGATAGGTGATTATGTTGAGAAGGCTGCAAAAAATTGTATAAAAAAGGAAGAGACAATTTTTCTTCTACAAAAAAGCTTGGAAGATGCACAGATACTGCTATCAGAGATGGATTTGAAGCTGAATTCATTAAAAGGCGCAACAATTGCTCTAAGCGAGTTTCAACTGGGTGGCAATGCTGCAATCACTGAAGAGGCTTTCCACTTGAACAATGAAATAGATAAGATGAGCAATGAGGTAGTCACGCTGGAGAGTGACTTAAAAGCAAAGCAATATTTTATTCCGGAAGCAGAACGACACGCTGAGGCTGCTTTTGTTGTTACAAAATGGCTTTCTGATTCTAGAAATCAACACCAAATGCTGGAAAAAGTAAAAGATCAGTCTGTTAAAGAATGTGGTACATTAAGTTCAATCTCTGCTTCTCCTAGTGTGGAAGGAAATTCTGATATTAATTTGTCAAAAGATCGATATCTGAGTGAAGCAATTTATTCGGCAAGTGATGAGCTTTTTTCAACATCGATCTCTGACTTCTCAAACTGTAGATGGCAACATAATTGTGTACTGAACGTAAATTGTCAAGGAATTTCAAGTCCTGAATCTGACGCTCAAGAAATTAATAACAAGACTATATCTGCAGCTTCGATTGCTAAGAATGGTTCTGCACAATATGTTTACTGTGGAGGTATACTTTTTCTTTGTTAACTCTTATTCACCACCATAAATTTAAGATCTGAAATGAGTAATCTGGATTCACCACCATAAATCTTTCTTTTTTTTATGTAAAGAAAGAAGCTTAAATTATTTTGCTTTATGCAGAGGGGAGGCAACCAGTAGAGAAGCCATTCACGATAATGATGGAGAAAGCAGAACTGGAGTGCAAAAGCACAAACTCTGTAAGCTTTTATTAACATCGTTTCATTTATGAAAATATATAAAGGAAATGGTTACATGCCAGTGACAAAGTAAACCCCTGAGCTCTGCAGCTTTTTTTCTGAGATATATCTGGGTCTTATGCAGAGAATGGATCCTGTTAGAAGTTTCTTCGATCGATTCGAGACAGTCAATGCTACCATGAACGAAGCTGATCTCACATTATGTGAATTAGTAGAGGCCAATGAAAAATCAAAACATGTTACTGGAATGTGGCTTCAAACCCATGAAGAGCTAATGGCTAAGGAACAACATATGAGAGATGATCTTGAACAGGTCAAGTCTACACTATCTGCATGTGAACAAGAAAATCAAATTTTGCGAGAGCAAACACACTCTATTTTGGCGGATATGGAAAATTCAGTGTCTTTTCTTGAAGAATATTTTATGGAAACTAAAAGAGGAGTCGAAGAAACATTAGAGGCTTTATTTTCTAGTGTCATTTTAGCTGGGAAAGAGCTTCTTCAGTTTGTTTCCAACTCAAGACCACCACTTGAACAGATTGTATCTGATTACATGGAGAGAGAGTTCACTATGTATGCAACATACCAGTGCAACATTGGGAAACTGATTGACCAAATTATTGATCAGAGAAAACAGGTTATAAATCCCCATCTTGCAGGGCAAGAAAACCAACATTCAGTGAAAATTAATATCTTTGGGTATCATGCCGAAGAAGAAGTCACTGGAAAGCGCAGCAGAGCAGATACGGTCACAGGTTTGGAAAATGACGAAGTTGTTCAGTCACATGAGAGCCTGTTATGTGAGAACTTGTATCTGAAAAAGGAGTTTGAGAGGAAAGAAGCTTTGTTTGAAGCCTTGCTTTTTGATTTTAGGCTGCTTCAGGAATCAACATCAAATAAAAGAGATATCAAAAATGAAATGGATGAGCTGTTCGACGCCTTATGCAAAGTTCAGCAAGAGCTGGAGCTGAAAGCAAGTCAAGTTCATGATCTTTTTGTTCATAACGAGAATCTTGAAAATTGCTGCATTGACTTAAAAACGGCTTTGTTCACGTCAAAGTCAGACCTAGAGCAGGCCGAAGAGAGGATGCAAATTCTTGCGGAACAGAATGATGAGTTAAGGGTGCTCGTTAGTGATCTCTGTAAGGAAAAGGTTGCAGCTGAAGATGGATTGGAAGAACAAAATGATCTAGTCAAAAGGTTGGAAAAAGAAATCCTTCACTTGACTACTACAGCAGAATATCAATTGCTTTCTGCAGTCAAATCAATTGAAGAGAACTTGAAAAAGACCAGCGATGAGAAAGATCAACTTATCGAAGAAATATGCACACTAAATAATAAGCTTGAGTTGGCCTATGCTATAGCTGATGAAAAAGAAGCAATAACAGTAGAGGCTCGTCAGGTATGTAACTTAGACGAATCATCCATTTTCTAATAAGATTTACCGTTGATAGGAATTTAACGTTTTTTCTCATGTAGGAATCTGAGGCAAGTAAAATATATGCCGAACAAAAGGAAGAGGAGGTTAAGATTCTAGAAATTTCTGTCGAGGAACTTGAGCGTACTGTAAATATATTAGAAAGACGGGTTAGTTTGCTTCGTTAATCATTATCTATATCTGGTAGATCTATACTCACTGCCTGTCTATTGCAATAACTCTTGTACTTAAATGTGAGCTATTACAGGCGTATGATATGGATGAGGAAGTTAAAAGGCATCGCACCACTCAAGATTTGTTAGAGACAGAGCTCCAAGCTCTTAGGCAGAGATTGTTTAGATTTGAAAACTTCACTGGCACTGTGGTCACAACCAATGAAAGCACAGAGGAATATGAGAGTCAGATATCCAGGTCAGCCATTATAATCCCACTCAAGATATTAGTTTAACTTGTGTATACGACTCAGTGAAACTGAGGGTAAATATAATTGTACTATAGGTCAGAAGAGCTGCAAGGCATTCGTCAGATACAAGTTCTCCAGAAGGAAGTAGGAGAAAAAACCAAAGAGGTGTGGTATATTATTGGATTGCTTTCTCAAATTTCCATGAAATTCCGTAATATTTGCGCATATGGTTTTATTTTTTTTTACTTTATTTTCACTTGTGTTTTTCTCCACTTACAGATTAAAGAGCTAAAAGATTACATCTCTGAAATTTTACTGCATTCTGAGGCCCAATCATCTGCTTACCAAGAGAAGGTATTACATTTTTAGACTTTAGCTGTTCTCAGCACTTGGTCTGATTGTTGAATAATGTAGCTCAAGCGGAAAACTAGTTTCTGTGCTTCACATTCTGCACATATTTGTGTCTCTGTTGATGTTCTTGCTAAACACCATGTCATGATTTGAAAAGAATTCAAGGCACGAATTGAAATTACCTCTGATTTTCCATCATACTGTATCTGAAGAAGGCATACTTTGATAAATAATGTTTTAAGATTTTGATTAACACCGGAAGTGTTATATTCCTTGATTTATTGTAGCTCATATAGTTTCCAATCTTAACAGTATAAGACTCTGGAGGCCATGATTCGAGACTTCAAATTTGAGGATTCAAGTTCGTCAGCTGTTGAGATTATATCACATAAAACTGAGAAAAGCTCAACGAGAAACCGAGGTTCAAGTTCACCCTTTAGATGTATAGTTGGCTTGGTACAACAGATGAATTTGGAGAAGGATCAGGAATTGGCCATGGCAAGGGTTCGTGTTGAAGAATTGGAGTCATTGCTAGCTGTTAAACAGAAAGAGGTTCAGCCTACCTTCATTTGACTGTTCTTTTCTTCTTGAATGTTCACAGATCTTTAAATCAACGTTCTGTCAGCAGATTATTTTCTATTCACTTTGATTCGATTTAGAAAGAGTCAGTGAATATTTTCATGGTGGAACAGGTCTGCACATTGAACACAAGAATAGCTGCAGCTGATAGCATGACTCATGATGTTATTCGGGATTTACTTGGTGTGAAAATGGATATAACCAGCTATGCTGTAAGTATATCAGAGTATATGCCATTCTCAAAAGAGTTCATACACACTTTTTCTTAACATATCGGTTTCTTCTTTTGGATATTTCAGGAGTTCATTGACCAGCACCAGCTTCAAAGATTGGTTGAAGAGGCTCAGCAACATGCTGAAGAGATCCTGTCTAAGGTGATGATGCTATATTCTTAACAGCATCTTCGTACATTACTTTTTCTTCACTTTTGTTATTGATACTTTTTTCCTCTTTCAATTTTAGGAGCAAGAAATCAACAACCTGAAGAGACATATTGATTGTATTGTTAAGGAGAGAGAGAGGTTGGTTTTGTTCTACATATATACTAGAACTGTTCTATCTCGAGCTCTTTCTCTTGTGGGAAAATTTTAGTAAGTTATTTCCCTGCCTTTTTGTTGACAGTTGCATGTCAGAGTTGAACAAGAAAGATACAGATGTTCTTGCTACACAGATATCTTTGGACCAACTACAAGAGCGGGTTCAGTTGCTTTCTATGCAAAACGAAATGCTAAAGGTAAATCAGGACTCAGTAGTGTCTGCTACCTATAATTTCGCCACTAGCCCTAGTTACTATATGTGTTTTCATCAAAATCTGATTCTTTATGTCTTCCATTTGCAGAATGACAAGAGCAATTTGCTGAGGAAGTTAGCTGAACTTGATCGAACAGTCCACGATGCACGAGCCAGTAACCATCGTGCTCCACAGACAGTAAAGGTATGTATAACGAGCTGCCATGTGGCCGAAACAAAGAATTATGGAGAAGAACTAAATGGATGATTCTAAGATTCTGAATTTCGTTTGTATGGAACAGGATACAGTGTCATTTAAACTTGCTGATACTGATTATACCAAGAGACTGGAAAACGCTCAGAAGCTTCTTTCCCATGCTAATAACGAATTGGCAAAGTATCGCAAAACGAGCAATAACCATATATCTACTAGAACTCAAGGACAGAGCTCTGGTACAAAATATCGGTAAGAGTACTTCTTTAAGATTCTCTACTCCTTGGCTTGTTCTTGAGAGTACATATATATCACACGAGTCAAACCTATGAAGCTGTTCCAGCAATCTGAACAAGTCACACGTTCTGCAATTGCGGTTAAAGAAATCAGATTCCACAGAAAAGAAAAGAGCGACTTTCACCTAAACTCTCCTATGTACATGACCACGAGTCTCATGTCCAATAGCTTAATGTGATTTACAATCTTGGGATGTTTCTGTTGAACTCTTAGTTTTGTGTTCAAATTGGTATTGTTGTGTATAAGAATAGCATATTACATGTTGTAATTTGGCCTGTTGTTTTAATTTGTATGTTTATATTTCTATAAAAGAAGAGATTGGGTGTTAAGAACAACATTTATCATTGTCAATCAAGTTATAGTTTTATTCCTCGTGTTTTTTTTTTGTATTCTCCTTTAGGAATCCCCTTGTTTGGGGGCTAGGGTTACAGTATATACGTGTTAAATTTGATGTATATTCTTGCTTTTTGGTTCTGCAACCTCACAGGGAATAAGTCTTAACACATGGATAAAGGTAAACTCCTTTCAAGCAAAGTATAAAAGGTTTCATACAAAAGATACATTTCTATTTCTTTTCACCTATAAATAGAAAGTTAACAGAATGATGCTTATCTACATATTCACTAGACACTAGTTTCCTCTTCTGGTTTCTACATATCTTCTCATGGCCAGTTTCGGTGATCACGATGGTATCATCTCTCTCTCTCTTTCTCCAAACTCTGATATATTTTCAACCTTTTCTCAAATGTAACTTTTGTGAGAAATCTTTTGCAGAAACTATAAAGTCTATTTCTGATGCACCACCAACACATTACATGGTCAAAATAGAATCTTTCTCACTCCTTACAAAACATGCTATAGAAAGATATGAAACAGAGAGATTTGAAGCTGGAGGCTACAAATGGTATAGCATCATCATTATTTTCTAGTATCCCATTGAATAGTTAATTACTGAGCATCATATTTTGGTTTTGCTTTCAGGAAACTGGTTCTTTACCCAAATGGAAACAAGATCAAGAACACAAAAGATCATGTTTCTGTTTACTTGGCTCTTGCAGACTCTACCTCCTTAACTCCAGGATGGGAGGTTTACGCTGTTTTCCGTCTGTATCTACTTGATCAAAACAAAGATCATTACTTAATTCTTCAAGGTTAAGATTTGTAACTTGTTTTCACTTCTTCAAAAACTAGTATTGTTTTCTCTGATCTTTGGTTTATATGGCAGGAAAGGAGAGACGGTTTCATGCGGTCAAAAATGAATGGGGATTCGATAGATTCATCCCTACAAGTACCTTTACCGATGCATCAAATGGTTACCTTATAGAAGACATATGTATGTTTGGAGCTGATGTATTTGTTTCTAAGGAAAGAAGAAGTGGTAGAGGAGAATGTTTATCAATGGTTAAAGATGCTACTGGCTCTAAGCACGTTTGGAAACTTGAGAATTTCTCTAAGTTAGACAAAGAAAGCTATGACTCTAATGCTTTCTTTGCTGGTGATAGAAAATGGTATACACATAACACAACACAACTTCTTTCTTTGGCCAAAACTGTAGCTAAAGAACGTTTTCTAATGCAGGAAGATAAGGATTTATCCAACGGGAACGAAGCAAGGAACAGGAACACATGTTTCTATCTATCTAATGCTCGTTGATCCTGATACTGTTTTAGATGGTACAAAGATATTTACAGAGTTTACAATTCGAGTGTTTGATCAATTACAAGGCAGACACATAGCTGGAAAAGGTTAAAAAAAAAACACTTACGAACTCATTTCTTGATAATACTTGTTGTTTATGTGAATATGAATCCACTCACTTCTTGATTTGTTACTTATGAATGAGTTTACAGTTACTAAATGGTTTAGTCGATCAAGCTCGGAGAACGGATGGGTGAAGTATGTATCAATGGTTTATTTTACGCAACCAAACAGTGGTTTGTTGCTTAAAGATGTCTGTCTCGTTGAAGCTGATGTCTGCGTTCATGGAGTCGCTAGTGCACTTTAAAACTCAACATGTTCTCATATGCCAAAATCTTAATGCAAACAAAAGCTATAACATTTAAATAATAATAATATGATTTTTTTTCTTCTTCAAAGTGGAAATAAAAAGAATTAAAATACAGAGAACAAGACTGAATCTTGACAGGAGTGAAACAAAGACTAAACATGAGATTGGTTCAAGCTTGGACCTTGTTAGACTTGAGTGGCTTAACTACTTCCCAAGTGAAATCAGCATCGTCCCTTCCAAAGTGACCATAAGCTGCAGTCTTCAAGAACCTACCATTACCCCCTCTCTTCAAATCCAAGTTAATCGAGATCATCCCTGGCCTGAAATCAAAACTCTCCTTCACAATCTCAAGAATCTCCTTGTCTGGTATCTTCCCAGTTCCATAACTGTCTACAAACACAGACAATGGCTCAGGAACACCAATAGCATATGAGACTTGCACAATGCACCGCCTTGCAAGTCCACTAGCTACAATACTCTTAGCTGCTTGTCTAACAATGTAAGCTCCACTCCTATCGACTTTAGTTGGATCCTTTCCTGAGAAAGCACCACCTCCATGTGCACCCCAACCACCGTAAGTATCGATAATGATCTTACGGCCGGTAAGCCCTGCGTCTCCATGAGGACCTCCAATCACAAAACGACCAGATGGATTGAGATGGAAGATTGTTTTCTCATCAAGGTATTTCTCAGGGATCACTGGTTTAATCACATGCTCCTTAAGATCAGCTGCGATCTCATCGTTAGTCACAGTCTCATCATGTTGAGTTGAGATGAGAACTGTGTGAACACGAACAGGGACCATAGCACCGTTCTCATTAAAGTACTCAACAGTGACTTGAGTCTTACCATCTGGTCTCAACCATGAACAAGTTCCGTTCTTACGAACCTCAGTGAGTTTAGCTCCAAGCTTAGTAGCAAGAACATGACTAAGTGGCATAAGCTCAGGAGTCTCATCAGTAGCGTAACCAAACATATGACCTTGATCACCAGCACCAATCTCCTCAGGTTTCTTAGTGAGATGACCATGAACACCTTGTGCAATATCAGGACTTTGTTGCTCAATATTAACAAGTACCTTACAATTGTCAGCGTCAAGACCAACATCATCAGATATAAATCCAATATCACGGCAAGTTTTACGAACAATCTTCTCGTAATCAACGTTAGCTTTGGTAGTGATTTCACCAAAGACCATGACCATGTTAGTCTTGGTACAAGTCTCACAAGCAACTTTGCTCTCAGGGTCTTGTTCAAGACAAGCATCGAGAATAGCGTCGGAGATCTGATCACAAAGCTTGTCAGGATGTCCTTCGTTGACGGACTCAGATGTGAACAAAAAAGATTCCATTTTCAACCTAATAGAGTAATCAAGAAGATCAATTAGAAGAGTATAAACACAAATCTAAACTAAAATCTATAAAATCGAATCAGATAGCAATTCAATTCGAAAAATCGAAACTTAGTTCAAATTGAGGAGCCGTAAGAAAGTATGAATTACATACCAAAGAGGAGAATGAGTGAGAGAGAGGTTAGTAATGGAGGCTGCTGAAGAAATGAGTAATGGTAGTAGTACGAAGATGAACGACGAGCTTAGAGGGCTTTATATATACGAGGGAGGTGTAAAATTGTAATTTCGTCCAGATTTATTCTGACAGTGTCATCTTCTTGTGATAAGAAAGTGAGATCTAAATATCTGACGGCTCAAATTAGATCTAGAAGTGTAATCTAATATTAACCGTTGGATTTTGCTTAACTGGATCACCGCGTGCGAGTACAACTAGACATCATCTCACGAATCACGGTTTACTTATATCTTAGTGTATGTAAATCTGACTTTAAGAGTTAATGATGATTAATACCGTTAATTAGAGAAGGGTATGTGTCGGTGAGTGAGAACGGGAACGTAATTACCGGGAAACCGAAGATGGCGGTTAGGAGTGAAATAGAAACAGGCTGGCTTTTGACTCTTTTAGTGAAGGGTCCACTGGCCACCGGCAAAAAAGACAACTACATAGACTTCTTTCTTTTTTTCCTTTTGGTAGTGTCGGCTAGGTAGTCAAACTAGACCGAATGCTTATTGCACAGTTACGCATCGAATGATTTTACACCACTGCACGGATTCCCTCTAATTAATTTTGGATTTAGATCGTAGTTTTTAGCTATTCTTTTCGATCGAACTTAGAAATAGGTTATAATTTATATCTGTATTATATACAGAATAAGCTTTCAACAATGTCTTAGAAATCTAACATATGCTAACATCCAAGCTGCGTTACTAAACTTTTATGATTACACGCATACTATAGAATAATACCTAGTATGATATATCAACAAAACACAGGCCTGCGAGATTGAGTTTTTGGGCTATATGGGCCATGTCCTTGCAAATCAACGACAAACAGGCCTAGTTAGCATACAGTTGCTAGCTTTTTGGGCTTAGTCATGTACAAATAGAACATTGGGAGAGATCCAATGGATAAAGCTTGAACAAGAAAAATTGAATGCGAGATTTCAAATGTCTTGTAATCTCAGTCTATCAAGGACAAACGTCTTTTCTCAACATTCATGGAAATTCTAATAGATGCATACAAGCACGATACATATATAAAAGTCCAACTTTTTCATATTATTTTATAAAATTATACATACCAATATTACAGTTTTAGACGTAGATACCAATATAAAAAGAGAATAAAAGATGGTGGAAATTGAGGTGAGACAGAGTAGAAAGAAAGCTTCAAAGTAGTTGTTGACTTGTACAAGTACGACCAAATTTCCCAAAGAACACGTTTACCTTCAAAGGTCAAAACCCACTCGCTTTACATCTTGACCAAATATTTATCATATTAACTATTCGTATTATACAACTTTTTGCTTTGTTTTTCTCATACTAATAGGTTAAATGTTATATATCACATACGAAAAATTACAAAATCGATTTCTTTATTTTTGAATAATTAGTTAACTCTCCATGTAGCTAAAGCTATGTAATATATACATAGTTAACACGGATAATAATGAAATTATGGAGCAATTAATTAAATCAAATGGGTAATAAATTAATTAAAAAGAGTTTTGACCACAAAACACGAATAAGTAAAATATAATAAAATCAAGTTGATAGACAGGCGTACTAGAAGAGTACAAGTAGCTATCGTGCGCCTGCGAGTACCATCTCTATATAATCATCATTTACTGTAAATTTCCGCCGGGAATAAAAGTCTTTGCCTTCTTCTTATACTTTAATCTCCTCCACCAACCCTACGAACAAGATATAGAAACACCTTCTTCTTCTTCTGCTTCTCACATCATCGGAGAATCCTTTACTCTATATCGTCTTCTTCTTTGAGATTTTTTAATCATATTTTCTTAGAGGTATATGTGCTTTCTTCTTCTTACCAGCTTTTTATGTCTGTAAATCGAATATTTTTTACGGTTCGATTTCATGTCGATTTATATAATCCATACTGATGTTTCGGTGTCTATTTATAGTTTTTTCAGTTTGATATCCATTTAACAGGTTATGATCGTTGACTTGTGATTGTCTAGGTCACCCAAATGATTTGTGATTTTGATTCACTTATGCTGAAGCTTGATCATGTTTTAACAATGATTTTTTAATTCAAAATTTTGTTATTTTGTGGAAAAATATGTTTCCTTTTGAAATTCGATAATTCTGACTCTGTAACTACATAAACCCTAAAATTGGAAACTTTCTTTTTGAGTCTGTGTCTGAACTTTTCTATGCTCATGCTTTACAACTACAATTTTGTCTATTTCCTTCTGTTCATCGTTGATAACTGTCGTTTGAAGACTTGTTTATTGACGTTTTGCATATACTTTATACAGTTCGTGTCAGAGAAAAAAGAGTAATGAGCTGCTTTGGTTGCTGTGGTGGTGGTGAGGATTTTCATAGAGTTGCTGAAACTGGACCAAAGCCACTTCACAATGCAGCAGGTATCTTGGTTTTTACCTTTTTACCTTTCCCTGTATGTATTCAATTGCTTTTTTTCATATCAGCAGTTCTCTTTAGTTTCAACAATCCTTTGGCTGCTTTGCTTAGTTCACTAACTTTTTAACTGTTGTGTTAAGGTTTCCATGGAGGTCACCATCAAAGGGCAGATCCACCCAAGAATGCCCCAGTCATTCAGATGCAACCTATTTCTGTGCCTGCTATTCCAGCAGATGAATTGAAGGAGATTACTGATAACTATGGTTCAAAGTCCTTGATTGGTGAGGGTTCGTATGGAAGAGTGTTCTATGCTATTCTTAAAAGCGGTAAGGCAGCTGCCATTAAGAAACTGGATTCTAGTAAGCAACCAGGTCAAGAATTCCTTGCCCAGGTATATGCTATTTAAGTATGTCATTTCAGTCCAATAGTTTAGCGTGAAGTCACTATGTTGGTGTTATTTTGTGGACTTTTTTGCTTTGTTACTGACATAAAGAACTTTTAACAGGTATCAATGGTTTCGAGATTGCGACAAGAAAATGTTGTTGCACTTCTGGGCTATTGTGTTGATGGCCCACTCCGTGTTCTTGCTTATGAATATGCTTCTAATGGATCTCTTCATGATATTCTTCATGGTAAGTTACTAATGTAAAACACTGGAGATGTGAAACTATAATGGAAGAGAGATGCACACCATTTTCTGATTTTGGTGGAAAAACTAATGAAATGTGGTGAATTCGTTTTGTACAGGTCGAAAAGGTATCAAAGGAGCACAGCCAGGTCCTGTTCTTTCGTGGCATCAGAGAGTCAAAATTGCTGTTGGTGCAGCAAGAGGACTCGAGTATTTGCATGAGAAAGCAGAACCTCATGTTATTCACAGAGACATTAAATCCAGCAATGTGCTTCTGTTTGATGATGATGTTGCAAAAATTGCTGATTTTGATCTATCCAACCAAGCCCCTGACATGGCTGCACGCCTTCACTCTACCCGTGTGCTGGGTACCTTTGGCTATCACGCTCCAGAGTAAACCCCTTTTGATACTTCATTCATCTTGAACAGTGTTGTCATATCTTCATATTGACCAAACTAGAGTCTTCTAAACTTTTATTGGTTCTTCAATGTAGGTATGCAATGACAGGGACTTTGAGCACAAAGAGTGATGTCTATAGTTTTGGTGTTGTCTTGCTGGAGCTTCTCACAGGTCGTAAACCAGTTGATCATACCTTACCACGTGGACAGCAGAGTCTTGTGACATGGGTAATACACTCTTCTCTGCTTCTTGTTCTGGTTTATTCATATACATAAGAAAATCTTAGAAAGACATGATTTATTCAGTCTATTAGGAATGGCCAAAATACAAAAAGCCCGCTAATAATTCGGTAACACCTCTTTAGAGCTATAGAAATCATTATTGTGGTGTAGTCATTCTTTTAAACAATTCCTCAATTAGAAATTATCAAATAAGAAAAAGCAGTGGCACTTCTCTGTGAGTGAAGTACAATCTGCTTGCTTGTGAGATATTAGAGACTGAACTTTCTTTCGAAACGAAAACTGGTGCTCAATGTTAAGGCTTTTGTGTGTCGCAGGCAACCCCTAAATTGAGTGAAGACAAGGTGAAGCAGTGTGTTGATGCAAGACTAAACGGAGAATATCCTCCCAAAGCTGTTGCCAAGGTAATATCCCCTGTAACCATTTCATACTTTCTTACTGTTGCAGACTTGCAGCAGAAAAGGTTTACTTTATGACATGACTTAGAACCTGATTCTTCATCGGTTTAATCCCGGAGTTAAGAACAACCACTTAAACTTGCCCGCCTGGTTGAAAAGAGATGTAATTGTCGAGTCTGATTTTGTTTTTGCTTTTTCTCTTATGACTTGGTGTGATCAGTTGGCTGCGGTAGCTGCACTTTGTGTGCAATACGAGGCAGACTTCAGGCCAAATATGAGCATAGTGGTGAAAGCTCTTCAGCCATTGCTCAATCCTCCTCGCTCTGCTCCTCAGACTCCACACAGGAATCCTTATTGATATGCTCCAAACTGTATGATCACTATTTCATTTGTTTTTGTTTGAATCCGATTTGTGTACATTTGTGAAATAGTCTTTTATTTCTCTCATGAAAAACAACTATCATTACACTACAAATCTCACTTGGGAAGACTTGAATGTTTCTCTATTTGGTGACTGTGATGTAAGTTTCAACTAATTCTGCAATATGCGTGGCAAATATAATACCAATACTCTTTTTTGTGCGTTTGTCTTTACATATTTTCTTTACTTTTGCAAAATTTATCTTATAATATCGAGGAAATAATCATACAAGTCTACTTATTCACATAAATTTTTACGTAATATCATCACAAGATTTGAAAAATACTCTTTTTACAATTAAAATACCAATTTATCTTTATTTATAATTTATTTACCAAACATCTTGTAAATATATGTCTGTCACTAGTTGTATATGAAGGTAATGAAAAAGTGCAACAAAGCTATACAGAATCTCTTTCCTCCTCCAGACATAGGAAACAAACCTTGTTCTTCTCTGTATCTATGTGTATATATATATAACAACATAATTAACCCATAGAAACAGTAAAGAATCTAAACAAATCTCCAAAGAATCTATATTTTCAGCTTTTTAACCCCATCCATGTTTAGGTTTATGTTACTCAAATCTTTGCATCTGTTATTGTATCATCTTTATTTTTGTCTGTGCTTTCTCTATGCATCTCTGTGTTCTGACTTCTTCTTCGTCTTCGTTCCTAATAAAACAAACCAATATTTACCAATCCCCCAATAAGAAATCAGAGTCTTGTTTTGCATTGTTTTTAATAGTAGTTACCTCTCTAGGCATCACAGGGTATTCATCTGATTCAAGCATTCGAGCAACTTGACTCATCTTTGGCCTCTTGTCTGCATCAGGATCAACACATCTCAAAGCAGTCAAAAGCGCTCGTTTAAGTTCACTTGTTGATGGTTTGATCTCAAGCTCTTTATCAACCACATCCTCAAACTGTTTCTGTTGAACCTTTAGCTTCAACCACTCCACCATATGCACCTAAAAACACATTTCAAGAATCAAGATCAGTCACTGATTCATCAAAGGTGCATATTTCAGCCTCACTTCTTCGCATACCTCTTCTTTAGGCCGCGCATAATCCACTGGATATCTTCCAGTAATTGCTTCCAAGAGAACAACACCATAGCTGTACACGTCACTCTTCTCATTTAGGAGACCAGAATTAGCGTATTCAGGTGCAACATACCTGAACATTCAAGAGAACAATGTTAAATAACCAATGCAGATTATGAAAGGGTAAGGTTAAACCTATAGTTTATAACTCACCCAAATGTACCCATAACTCGAGTACTGACATAGCTTTTATCAGCTCCAAGCAATTTAGCAAGACCAAAATCAGATAATTTAGCATCGAAGTTGTCATCCATCAGTATATTGCTTGATTTAATGTCTCTATGCACCACTTTTGGTTCAATAGCTTCATGAAGATAAGCCAGCCTATGTAAATGAAATGCAATCAGAACACATCCTCATGAGCTTACATTACCAGTAAACAAGAAACAAGAATCATCAAGTGGTTTAGAAAGAGTGCTTACGCTTTTGCAGTGCCAACAAGAACTTTGATCCGAGCCTCCCAAGTGAGATGTCCTTGGTGAATCATGTCTCCATGAAGCCATTGTTCTAAGTTCCCATTGTTCATGTACTCATAAACCAGCATCCTATGAGTTCCTTCAACGCAATATCCAAGAAGCCGAACTAAGTTCTTATGCCTCACATGTCCTATAGCCTCCACTTCAACTCTGAAATCTTTATCAGCTTGCCCTCTACTCGACAATAAAAAATAGTTTCATCTCAGAGATGAGCATTGAGTAGATAAAGAAAGGTGTTATCAGAAATCTTACGGATTGTTAAGCAACTTTTTGACAGCTACAGGAGTATTATTAGTTAGAGTTCCATGGTAAACAACTCCATAACCACCATCACCAATGATATTCTCCTTGGAGAAATGATTAGTCGCAAGCTGAAGGTCACGGAGAGTGAACCAATGACCCCAACCAATGTGAGAAACCTCAGGAAGACCAATGAGAGGTGAAGGAGTCGTAGTAGGAGCCAAATGTGATCCAACAGCGGTTTTTTTTTCTAAAGAACCAGAATAGTTATTGCCATTCTCAATGTCCTCACCGAGTTTCTCATCAAGAGTTTGGTGACAAGTACCATTGTTGTTAGATGAAACATGATCAACACTAATATCTTTGATTTCTTCAGTAAACCGAGGGCTTTGTGTTAAGGGAAGTGTTGTGATGTTAGATCTTTTGGATTTTCTACGGAAGCTAAGCCATATTGAAATGAAGAGGATTAGTGTGAAGACTGCAAAGAGAGCAATCACTATGATCTCCCATAGTTGAAGAACACCGTATCTCTTGGTTAGAGCTTGTTTTAGCTCAGATGCCATAGTTCACAGAGACTTTTATTTGTATATGTATATATATTACCTGCAGAATTTGAAAATGGATTATCAATATAATCAAAGATTGAAGGTGCAGGGAACAATAAATACAAACTAAAACATAACAGATCAATGGAAAAAAAATGAAGAAATTGAAGCTAATGGTGGTTCTTTCTTTAGTCAATTCTTGGATCTTTCTGTGATAAAAATATTGAATTAAGCATTGGAAAATTTAGTTAAAATGAAGAAGATGAAGGGATTAAGCAAAATCATAATCCAATAACATCAGCTTTGTAACTAGATGCTGAAACAGAGCCAAAAAAAAAAGTTAAGTAGAACTGAGATAAACAAATTCAAACAAAGGACTGGTATGGTAAAAAAGTTAATAAAAAAAAGATTTACAAGTTTCATTTTCATATTAAATTATGAATCATTCAAAACTCAAAATCTGGAACATTATAAACGATTCAACTCCAAAATCAGATCTCATGAGCTATGACTGAATGAGCATTAATAATAGACACTGGAAGAAGCTAAAAAGTCTGAAAAAACCCAGAAAGTAAGAAACTTTTAAGTTTCCAACAAAACCCACAGCATAAAGATCAAACCTTGGAAACTTGAGAAAAAAAAAAATCAATAAATAATTAACCCCATACCTGGAACAATATTTTTCCTCTTCCTTGAATATTTGTTTCTAATTAAGGTTGCAAGATGGAGACTAAAAGCTCAGGTTAATAAAAGGAACTCATAAACAAAGAGAAAAAATGATTCAAAAAAAACAGTGAGATTATGTCTTCATTTTCAGAAATGTTGAGAGAGAGAGATCTTTGTAGGGTGGAAAAGAAGTGGGGGGAAATAGACAAGGAAGTTTAAAGGAACGCTCTTTCTTTTATGTTTTGTTTCTACTTCTTCTATATTTTTTTAAGCTTGTGGGCTTTGTTTTCATCTTTTTCTTGTTTAAATATTTAATCTCATTTTTTATAAACAATCAATTTTTTATTAAATAACTAATTAATCATTTTCAGCATTAATTATCTTTTTCTTTCGGCAAGTAAATTATTCATTTAAATTGTCATTTCCCTGCAATAGTATTCTGCATTTTTAAAACCTTTTTATTCTGCAGAACTTTATTTATAAAATATTTTTTTTATTAAAAGTAAATGTCAATATAGGGTTTGTAAAATTGCTATTTTCAAAAAAATATTACATTGAATTCATTTTGGAGCAATTTCATTTAGGTAATTAACTGAAATTTAAATTTAAATATAACTTAAAACTTTTACGTTTCCTTAAACAAAAAGAAAGCTTTAATATAAGTTTGCATACGAAATGTACACTTTAGTTGTTGAGGAAAAAAAACACACTAAAGTAAGAAGAAAAAAAATGGTAAGGATTACGATTGACGAAGCTAGCAGCCTTGATTGGCGACAACAAATTTCAAACAAAATGTTTATATAAATATTAAAATAAGTCTTGTAAAATGTGTTGCTAGTTAATATGACAATTTGGTCAATAATATTAAATTAGACGTTACACCTAACTCTTTAAGGTAACAAATGATTTCATTATATTATTACCACCTTACCGTTTTATTCTTCTCCACTATGCACTACGAGCGGATACAGAATCAGAATCGTGTATTTTGATCCTTTGAATTAGTTTCAAGAACAAAGAATAGGACAACGTAAATAATTTGAAAAAAATAAAAAAAAAATTAGACGATGCAACTCAAAAAAATAATTGACAGGCTATACAGATGCCACTTTGGCAACATAATTTCATATAAATGCACGTCGTCTCTAATTTCATTTCGAAAATAATTACTTTCAACGACATGTAATTTAACCATACGAAACAACAAACATATACGTTAAGGTTGGAAAAAAATTCGTGTTATGAGTCACTAGTTAGATAGTAGACACGAGAAAATATATACCGTATAGTTAACTACTCATAAATTAATGTGACATGACATGTAATCTATATAGTATATATGTTTTCGTGTTTCATTTTTATTTAATCTGAGTTACATGTTGTTGACAAAATAAAAAAGTCAAACATAGTTATAACTTATACAATTAACAAGGAAATATATAGATATCTTCATCTAAAATGGGCTAAAATGTCACCTAAATTTTTTTAGTTATTTTTGTGTTTAATCATTTGTGTAATCAACTAATATCATACATGTTTGTGAATTATCAATTATCATAAGATATATATAGTATTAATGAATACAACATAAATGATGAAAAAATGAAAGAAACAATAGAGAGATACTAATAAAAATAGATAAAGATGAAGATAAATCAGTAATAATGTTGCTTAGCGTGTGGTTGACAAAAGTCAAGATGAGAGTGCCTTTGTCGTGGCTGCGTAGAATACAAGAGACGTACCTTCATCATCAACTTTAACCTACTCCAGCTAAGACTAATGATTCTCTTCATTTTCATTATTCTTTTATATATACCATTAATTTGTTTTCTCTATATTTCTTTTTTACGTTTTCTTTTCATAATTACTAAATTTATAATTTACATAACATTTCAAATATTCAACTTTAAATACTTTTGACTTTCTTATTTTTTTATTAACTCTATAGATATATGGTTGATTCGATATAATTATAATAGTTTATGTAGTTGTTTAGTGCTTATATAATTCAATACTGACTTCGTTTAGAGAGGAAAATAAACTAAAATATGTATATAAAATACACCTTTTTTTTTTTGTAAACAAATACATCTTATCATGTAATAATAATACACGACGGCTTTGGAATAATTGTATTCTTCTACAACAATAATTTAAGACTAGGCTTAAAAAAAACAATTGCATGATTAGTGTCCGCCTCCAAAAGCTAACCAACAATGAGTTTAGTTGGTGTTCTTTATATTTTATTCGAATAATATATTGTTTTTTTCTCTATTATCTGGTTTATAGGCTTTTTCTTGCTGTTTTATTATTTTTGGTCTTGCAGTTGTTGGGTTTACATCAACCTGCCCTACTACCATATAAGATAGTCCCAAAATAATGTATTATGATCTTAATTAAGAATAATTATTTGCTGTTAAAGAAAATTATAGAAACAAGGATTCAATGTTTGTTTAAGCTTTAGTTTGTCTCTTAATTACACATGCATTGCATCCAAATCACAACAATAATACTGTCGGATTTTTGTTCGTGAAAACATATCACAAGTTACATAATATATAGTGAAACGAGGAAAATACTAAGTTTTAGTAACTATTCAAAATACTAGTAAGCTACCAAAATCATAAAGATCATTTTGTGCCTTCTGCTCTGGCCCTTAAGGACCATGGCTGAGTATACGGTAGCAGATGAGCTAAGGCTGACATATACCTATGTTCTCATTCACCCATTGATGGAGTGTAATGTTTAGTTTATGTTAAGAAACTTTGACCCAAAAAATGTAACTATACTATAATTGATAAGTTAATAAGTTAATTTATATTTATTAATAGAAATGAGTTGACAACAAAATGTGATTGCCGACACAGTTGGTTAGTGATACCAATTAATAATAATAAGAAAAAGTAGAATACGACCTACAATTATAAAATTAGTTAGTATATCTTATTCACTTGGTTATATTTCTTAATTAAATATAATTAAACCTCCCAAATCCTCACGTTTTTTTCTGAATATATATTTTATTCAGGATTTAGACCATTAAATCTGGAACATACAAATCATAATCACATCATTATCGCATTAGCAGATTTTTCTCTCTTAATATTTTAGATTTGGATTGAAAACGTTAATGGGCCTAAAACTAAAGTTTTTGACCCAACAAAAGGTGTAAAATAGGCTCATCAAGCCCAAAGCTTTTTAAACTCTCATTTGCATGTCTTCGTAGCCGTTTGATTCAGATTCTGAGATTGTTCTATTCATCTCCACCGTTCCCTTTTGAGTATTATTTTGGTTCGATTTAAGTTCCAATCCATCTTCTACAAGTAAACTACTGTTGCTTCTCCAGCTCTCTCACAAACTTCTCTACGTTGTTCCCGTTAATAAATCATCTATCTGTTTCGTTGATTCCCATAGAATCACTTACGAATTCGTCTTCGTCAGATTTTGCTTGAGCTTCTGCAACAAAAATTAATCGATCGATAGTGTTAGTCTTGATCTATCGTTACTAGATTTGTGCATTTTATAAATCGGAGTTCTCGGCTTATGATCTCAAGGTAGTAATGTCTGTTCTTCTCCATCTATTGTTGAATTGTTAATACATTCCATGCCTCTCGGATCTGATCCTGTTCGATTTTTTTTTTCTCTGATCGTGATCTCTCGAATTTTTACCTGCTCCCTTCTGCTGGATTTAGCTTTTTAGAGTTTTGAATTTCGTTTCATAGGATTTAGTTTTATTTTTCGCGTGTGATCACTTCTGGAAATTATTTTGGTGTTGTGAATTCAATTGCTCAGTTAAACCTGCATTGGTTTTGATTAAAGCTTTGTTTCGTCAGGTAATGGCCACGGAGCCTTTGTACCTTTTTTCTTCTTCTGGATATTAAGTCAGTGAGGTGAAATTGGCTACGGAGATTAGAGGGGACGAGGAAGATTGCAAAAATGATAAACAAGACGCTTGTACTTACTTATATCTACTTGCTGATCTACATTATTCTCTCTTCAGGAGTTATACTGTACAACAAGGTGGTTTCTGAGGCTATTTTACTTTATATCTTGAATTGTATGTCGTGTAGCTGAGGTGAAACTATAGCTAGATAACTTTTGTGTAGCAATGGATGTTGAATTGCTTTCTTTCCTATTCTCTTTATCTACATAGGGAGATAGTTTTGTGATGATAACATCCGTTGAAAGACATGCATAGGCTAGCTATAGATGTTATCTTGCTTTAGCTTTTTGTTATAACACAGGGTGACTTCTAAATCATGTCCCTTTTATTTGCTTTTGATTGCAGTGGGTTTTATCGCCTAAATACTTCAATTTTCCACTTCCTATAACACTGACAATGATTCATATGGGGTTTGCTGGATTTGTGGCATTCCTTCTTATTCGTGTGTTCAAGGTATCTTAAACTCAAAGAATAACATATACACTTCTATTTTATGTTATGCTCACTTGCAGTTGCATTACAATGCACTTTTCCCCACTTGTATGGACTATGCTTATCCACATCTTATGGAGTATATAATATTATCTTCTCTAAGGATCATTCGACTCCATTTGCTAGTATGGTGATAAGCTTTTTTCTCTGTGTTGTAGGTTGTAGCTCCAGTTAAAATGACATTTGAAATGTAAGCCAGCTTACTTGGTATTTTTTATTTGTTTTTTTATCTGGCTCTTTTATGTAAGTTTCATCAGTTCTTCATTTTGACACACTTTTTGGGTACAGATACGCAACCTGTGTGGTTCCTATAAGCGCATTCTTTGCATCAAGCCTCTGGTAAGTTCTCGTTCTACACACAGTAAATTTAGCTCGTTTATTCATGCACTTCTTCTAAATATTTTTTAATTTCTGAATCAGCTATCGGGCTCAGGAAAACTTGTTCAATTCTAATCATATTTGCTTCCCAAACTGTCTCTTTACTATTTTATATTCTTCTTTGTGCAGGTTTGGAAATACTGCATATTTGCACATTTCTGTTGCCTTTATTCAGATGCTCAAAGCTCTAAGTATGTGAACGCTTAAAATTCTATATGCAAAATACTTTTAGTACAGAGTATTTGTTCAGTTTACAAAGCTTATTAATACATGAATAATGGAATTTCAGTGCCAGTAGCAACATTTATCATGGCAGTTGTTTGTGGCACTGACAAACCAAGGTGCGATGTGTTCTCGAACATGTTGCTGGTCAGTGTTGGAGTTGTGATCTCCTCTTATGGGGAAATTCATTTCAATATAGTTGGTACGGTCTATCAGGTGACAGGCATCTTTGCTGAAGCACTTAGACTGGTGCTAACTCAAGTTCTTCTCCAGAAGAAGGGTTTGACATTGAACCCCATCACCAGTTTGTATTACATAGCTCCCTGCAGGTATTCACTTCTGAATCATGATATTGCTCAAACAGTTAATAATTCACCAAGCATTTGGTTCTATTTCGTCTTAAGTATATCACGTTCAGTTTTATTTTCTCTCATTATTGTTTTTGCTAGATGTACATTTCTATCTCCTCTAAGCATATTATTTAATACCCAACAATACAATCATCTTGAAACGCTATGCTTTAAATTTATGCAGTTTTGTTTTTCTGGCCTTTCCTTGGTATGTGTTGGAGAAACCAACCATGGAAGTTGCACAGATCCAATTCAACTTCTGGATATTTTTCTCGAATGCTCTATGTGCTCTTGCCTTGAACTTCTCTATATTCTTAGTAATCGGGAGAACAGGTGCAGTAACCATCCGGGTGGCTGGTGTTCTTAAAGATTGGATTCTCATAGCTCTCTCGACTGTCATTTTTCCAGAGTCCACAATCACTGGGCTGAATATAATTGGATACGCAATAGGTAAATTTCTTCATTTCACAAACAAATATGATTTGTATATAACATAACTATTCATTCTTTTCATGTGTGTGACACAGCGCTATGTGGTGTTGTCATGTACAATTACATAAAAGTAAGAGATGTGAAGGCATCTCAACCAACTGCTGACAGTCTTCCAGATCGAATTAATAAGGTCAGTCAAACGTTGTTGATCTCTAACTATGAGGTAGAGGTTATGAACCTGGTTAATCTCAGGCCTTGTTTATAAACATTCCCTCAATTTATAAACAGATGCAATGAAACTTTATAGAAACACAATAGTCTTCCATACTTTTTTTGGTCTTCTAAATGTATGTAACAACTGATGACTCTAAGCATTGCACAGGAGTGGAAGATGGAGAAGAAGTCTTCGGATAAATTCAATCCTAATGACAGTGAAGAGATACCAAGAGGAATAGCCGAGATAAACGATGAGGAAGCTCCTTTGATAGCGTCTCGGTTATCTCATATCGGTCGGACGCAGGTAGGAAATCACGCAGCTTAAGATGCTCTGGTATAAACGTATAATAGACATTTTGCTTCCCAATTCGTTTTTCTTTTGTTACTTTTTTAAAGAAATCTTGAAACTAAAAAAAAGGTGCAGCATCATTCTTGACCTGGTTTCCCTGTGTCTCCTAAATTCCTAATTTTATTAAGTAATTAGATTAGGACCCTTCCACAGGATTTTTAAAATTCAAAATAAATTAAATTTAGGTAAATTCATTAAACTAAATATTTGTTGTTAACGTATACCATTTGACTCTGTATTCGATCTTATATAACTCAAGATTTCTGATTCTGAAGGGAACGTAAAAGTATAACATGGTCTGAGTTTTATACAAAAAAATTTACACATTCTCCAATCAAAACCCATATTCAAATGACTGGGTTAATAAAAACATGGAACATGCATAAACAATAACCTAAGCCTCGGCAACTCTCAAAGCACACAATGCCAACCAAGCCCAAACCCTCTCTCTTGTCTATGAAATGGAGTTTACAATAATGAAAAGCAAAGAAGATAAAATTATCGAACCTCAAGATTTTTCCTCATTTTACGTGAATAAATATACAGACCAGAGATTTCTACTCTCACATGTACTCTTGATTCCTCAAGTACAATAGCTTCCTCGATTGCGCTGGAGGAGCTAATCCTGGGATGTCCCTAATGTCTTTGTTATTCGGGTTCACGATCTGAAAGTGTTTATACAAAAACAAACATTACTCTTTTGCTAATGACTAATTGAGCAATCACAACATTCATCAGAAGAGAGCACCATACCTTCACTATGATAATGGCTATTACACCACATACAATGAGAAACAGGAACATCATTATGCATTTATCAGTAGCCACCTGAAATAAGTAAACAGGGGCAGATTCAGGTTTTGAGGGGAAACCAATGTCCATATGAGGTCACAAACCTGTCTCCCTATCTCTTTCACCAGCTGGGAAGCCTTCTTAATTGAGAACTGAATCGTGTCCAAGTGGTTAACAACACGTCCCATTTGATCCGTCTGCACAAATTTCAGGTCGTTTAACACTGTACTCAAAAGATTAACAGGGAAGTGAAAGAGAATGCTTTGCATTACCTGTCCCTTTAAATTAGCTGCAGTTTGGGTTCCAACTTCGAGTGTTTGTTCTACAACCTGAAACAAACAACAGAACAAGAATGTTAACATAGATATAGTAACAAGCAGAACATACTTCTTTCTGAAACTTGCCTGTTTTGAGCGCTCAATGGCTTGATCAGTCTCATCCATTCTTTTCATTCCCGCATCAACAAGCTCCTGGTTTGACATAGCTATACAAAAAATGACATAAGCACCACGCCTTTCCCAGTTTTCACATTACTGAAATACTCTACTTTGCACCAACTTCAAATAGGATAAATATTTAAGTGATATCTATGTTGTAATCTTAGAATAATACATCTGAAGGAGCCATTTAGATATCACTAAGCCAACTGATAACATTTCTAGTACCAGATTATCATCTGCCGGAAATGTACTGACACACACCATAAAAGATGCCAGACAATTAACGAGAGAGCATAGGTTACTAATCTAGCATATTCAAGTCAATATAGAATCAAGGAGTCAAAGCTTCAAGCATGTCAATCAGTGGATGTTTGAAGCAAACTCATATTTTGGTAGTAACTGAATAGACAAGCATGCATAAGGACTCACATGATGCCACTTGAACATTTTCCTCAGCTGTAGGTTCGCCACTAACTCCAGCTCCCATATCAAAAAGTTCCACTTTTTTGTTGCCGAGGGTACTCATATACCTGAGATTCAAGACCAAGTTAACGCGTATGCCCACATAATAACCATATGAAATCAAACCCTAATAAGGACAGGTATGAGATTCGTACAATCAGCTTCTTAAAGAGGAATGATAGAAATACTCACGTTTTTCTTAGTGCAACGTAAGAATTGAGTTCCTTGATCTGTAACATTCAACACAAGGGAACATTGAAAAAATTAGAAGTTAACAAATCGATACAAAATAAAATGGTAGCAGATACAAAGATGCAAAGGAGAACAATAGATGTATGCCTTCAAATATCCATTGGATTACAAATGCACCTAAATATTGACCAAAAGGAATACGACTGATGCTGCAAAGTGGAACTTTGAGAAGGTGCGTAGTTAATATCCGTACATGTAATATCTTTAGGTACATAAGATGGTAGTATAATCAAAGAAAGAACTCGAGGAACTACTGAAAATAGAGGAAAATCACTTACCATAGATTGTTTCTCATCATTCAATTGCTTATTTACTTCAGGAGAATTTTTAGCTTCCTCATCCTTGAGTTCGCGGTCGAACTCCTTAACCAACCTGACATGAAGTGTGTACACATTTTATAAACAAATAATATTGACGTTATTGAATCATGGATGATACTTTATATTGTCCACATCAGTACTCTTTCCTTCTCATTAATCATTACCAAACATCACAACACATTATACTTAAAGGAATACTAAGAACATAATAGTAAGCAAACCTTTTACACTCTCTCATCTTCTCAGTAAGTTCCTCGAGTTGTTTGCTTTGCCTAGTTGAATCCCTGATCTTATCCAGCCTCTGAAAACCATTCCTGCAAACAAATTAATGTGTGAATCCATCGTTTCATCAAAAAACTATCTTTCATGCCTAAATTTAACTCTTATCACCAGTATACAGCAAATGCACGAAAAACCTATTAAGCAAAGAAATTCAAGTGATACTCAATCTAACTCACATATGATATTGAGTGATACTCAAAGAAGCATCTGATTTTCTATAGTTCGTGATAATTCAATGTAGGGAGATTAAAAAAGCATAGGTAATAAAAAAAGGGAGGAGAAAGCATACGCAAGAGCTCGGAAATGGTCACGGATTTCGCCATGGATTTGCTCCAATTGAGGACTCATCGGAAGATTGGAAGTCATGCCGTCGGAGAAACTCAGATTCCGACGAAATTAAACAGGAAAGTATCTCTCAATCGGCGAACCCTAGAAAGTAAGACAAAGAACTCTTCTGTTCATAAAAACTGCTTCAGCAGTACAATCAAAATAATCCCCAAATCTTCCACTAGCAAAAACAAAACCCTAAATTAACAGAAACTAAACTTAATCTCCAAAAATGGAAACAAAAAAATAAAAAGTTAGATTAAAATCTTAAGTAGGTAGGACTTTGGAGAATGAATGAAGAAACAGAATGGCGTCGAACAACGGAAAAGGTAAAGAGAAGCTGCCAGGTTTATTGTTATTATTTTTTATTTTATGTTCTCACTTTTATTTTAATTTAATTCAAAATAAATTCAAAAAGACAGATATTCTTTAATTAATAAATCACAAAATATTTATGACAGCGCGACGCCAACTTTTTTTGTCCCATACTTATATATATCCGTTGTTAAATAAAATATAAGATAAAATATTCTATTTTTCTTACAAATAATCTATGTCGCCAACACATTTTTATCAAATTTTCCAATGTATTTAGACAACGGTTGAATACAAAATACACATTGTTCGTTACGTCGTTGTTACATGTTAAGACCGTAACATTAAAGTGACATCAATCATCGTCGCTTAGATCATCATCGTATAGTTCAAGATTGTCTTCTCCGTCACCGTCAACGTTAACAGAATCGATGTAACAATTCTCCTCTTCTTCATCTTCGTCATCATCGTCACGGTCTTCATTCTCTGGTCCATCTTCGCTTTGCAAAGTCTCCTCCTTCACAAAAGTAACACAACAACAACATCAGCTTATTAAATCAGCGAAATGGCAATTAATGTTTCAGCCTTTGACATTTGAAGTACCTCGTCCTTCTCAGAGGTCATAAGCCAGTCTGGGAGCAACTGATCCATCAAGACGTAGTTAAGAGCCGGTGGTGATCCATCATCATGTTGTAGTTGACGTTTCAGCTGTTTCTCTCTCAGCCTTAAGTTGTAATGAACGTAAGTGAGATCTCTCGTTGACTTTTTCCCAAACCGGCTCTGACATTGACTATTAACTTGGTCATATACGCTCCACTTAGGCTCACACCCAACAGATGAGCACGAGTGGCTCAGTATCCTAACCGCTACTTGCTGGAGTTCCAAACAGCTTATCCCATGCTGTTGCCACCACGCGGATGGATCAAGCTCTGTTCTTGTGCCAATGGCTATATCTGTTCCAAAATTGGCTTTCGCAGAAGTATAATCCGGAATCTGCGAAACATTTCAACAACAGTTTGGTTTAGCCTTAGGACAGGATCTAAGAACAATGTATGATTTGTTTCATATCACCTGCATCAATGCTGTGATTCTTCTCATATTATCAGGCTCAAGCCTAACAATACATTCATTAACGCCACGCACAACCTCAGAATGCTGTAGATTCATTCAAAATTAACAACAAAAGTAAGGAAATTGCTGAAAGTTTTATAATGATTGAATCAAATTAACAATAATCATACCTACCGCCAAAAAATCAGGACGATATCGATAAGCTGGGTTGAAGAAATATGCAGCCACATAAAGGGGATGATGAAACAATGAGTTCCAATGGTAATCTATAACACGCCAGAACGGTCCATATTTCCTCGCATCGTCGCTGTGTATTGACTTAATCGCCATTTTTGCACGGCACATGTAACCGTAAGCATATGGCAAAGACAGTCTCTCGCCACCATCTTCGATCATGTGAATCACCTGCATCACAGGATCAACTGACTTCAAAACGTACTGAACCTTCTTCCAAAACGCAGCACTGGACACCATCTTCTCCACTTCTCTTCCCTCTTCAGACTTGGCAAAGGTTTGTGACAAAAGCCAGCCGTTCGATTGAAACAGATCTCTCAGACTAGCCTTGTGGTCCATAAGACTTTGAAGAGTGGTGAAACCAGAAGCGTAGCGGGTGACCGCGGGTCTAAGAAGATCAAACCCCTGAGTGAACTCATTTTTCATGATATTAAGCAGCCATGTTTGACTATAAATAAATCTTGTGATTCTTTGGGCCTTCTCTAAGCACTCTGAAACAAATTCAAGCTTTGAAATGTCTTCAAGAACCAGTTCTGTGCTATGCATTGCACAAGGAGTCCAATACATATTCTTTCTCTTTTCTTCAAGTAATTTTCCAGCACTTCTACAGATAGCAGTGTTCTGTGTAATAACCTGCACCACATTTTCCTCGCCAATGTCGTCAACAAGTTTGTCTAGGCACTTGAAAAGACTTACAGCATCTTCTGTTACATCAGTGGCATCAATGGAAGAGTGGAAGTAGACACCGCGAGGGCACGAAACCAAGAAACTGATCACTGTCTTGCCATCTGTGTAGGTCCAAGTATCTGCCATTATAGAGCAACCTGTAACCACCCAAGAAGATCTGTATTCCCTTAAGTAGCCTTTGATAGTCGAAATCTCGTCTTGTAAGAGCCTACCAGAAAACAGATGGCTCGACGGCACAACAAATCCCTCTCCGTACAAACCAATCAATTCAACCATCTTTTGAAAGTACAGAGAATTTGTTGCCTCCATGGGAACTCCAACGTGGTGGAAGAATTTGGAAATGGAAGATGTGACATCTTTTCGCGATACAACTCGGTTTGAACAACTAGTGTATATCTTTCTCTGTTTGCTCGAAGAAGGTGACTGAAACGGGATCACCTTTGCTCTTTTTGGCCTAGCTTCAGAGGCAGGTCTAATGTTCAGTAAATCAAAGCTTTTTCTTTGGTCTTTACTAGACCTTCCATTTCCCAGCATCAACCTATCTTGGCTAATTGGATAGAAGTCTGGTTCCTCTTCATCTTCTTCTTGCTCAGGATCCTGAGAGACAGTTTTGAAACTTAAAGCTCCCATTTCATCACCAGGTCTGTTATGTCTCTTCCCAGCTCGATGCCATTTCATATTCTCCTTAATCTTAACATAAACCTCCTCAGGAGCATTTTTACACGGCGCTACCTCTCCAGGTATTCTAGCGAGATGCTGTTTAAAACGGTTAATACCACCACTCACAATCTTGTTACAATAGTTACATTTCACTTTCTTTTTCCTCTCGTCCTGAGCAACACCATGTTCCCATCCAGGATCAATATAACCAGAAGAGCGAAGAAGACTTCCATCATTCCAGGCATACTTACCTTTGCTTCTTCTAGACAAGCAACGCCGCTCATCCTCCTCCTCTACATCATCGTCATTGTTAGATTGATGGAAACTAGAACTAGACTGTGCATTATTACCCTCAGGCTGCCTTAGCTTTCTTGTGGAACGACATCGTTCCAAATTATCCTTCATCCTCAGACATACTTCCTCAGGAGCCTTATCACAATAGGTTACTTCTCCTGATACACGAGCTAAGTGTTGCTTCAATCTGTATATTCCTCCGCTAACAACTTTTCCACAGTAATTGCATTTAACCTTCTTCTTCCGTACGTCTTGTGCAACACCATGCTCCCATCCAGGGTCGACTACTCCAACCAATCCCGGTGGAGCCATTCTTAAACCATTTACAAACTTCAAGAAAGATTTCGAACATTATCAGTTCCACAAACCAG
Organism: Leavenworthia alabamica; assembly: GCA_000411055.1. Taxonomy (NCBI): domain Eukaryota; kingdom Viridiplantae; phylum Streptophyta; class Magnoliopsida; order Brassicales; family Brassicaceae; genus Leavenworthia; species Leavenworthia alabamica. Next base: position 142,941 of record KE156762.1, read on the forward strand.
AAATATCTATAAGACAAAATGCAGTTATTGTTATTTAAGAATGAGTAAGAAAAATATGAAGTTATTAGTTTGAAAATTGCAAGAAAAAAATCAGCTAAGAAACTAACGATAACTTTTTACATTAGTAAATCACATTTTACAAATATTTTACGAGTAAGGAAACTTTTTCTGTAACTGGAGAAGATTTCTGTAACTGGAGAAGATGACTCTTTGGTTAAGAGGCAACAACAACAACAAAAGAAAGAGAAAACCAAAACGAAGAATCCCGCCAATGAAGACAAATGAGCCTCTAAGAACAGAGAAATGAACTGGGTTTTTTTGCTATAGCATACCTATGAAGCTCGGAGAACTTTAGAGAGAAGGGGATATTGCGTAATTAGGAGACGAGATTTTCCGGTTAAGTCAATTTTCAAACCGGAGAGATTAGAGGTAAACCTGAAGCGACACTTCACGCAGCGAGGCAGGAATATTTAAGCTATGAATCGAAGAAGCTTTTTCTCAGGGGAAGAGACGAGTCACGGGACGAGATAGAGGTGGATGAGAGGCGAATTAACTCGACTCGGCCGATTTCTAGGGTTTCTGTCATTTTTAACTAATTTACAAAATGAGGTCTTGTATTTCAAGTAATTTACATATTAGCCTCTATATAATAGAAATTAATAGATTTAACCCACTCACACATGCAGTCTACTCCGCTCAGATAGATATATTCGTTCCGGTGCTTTTGCAGTTACATCAATATGGCAAAACCTAAGTTAAAAAATATGCTTGACCTTGTTCCTTCCATTTTGGTATTGCAAAAACAGAGTTATTTCTATATATTGCACCACCAAACCAAAACAAAAATTTAAATCTTCCAAATTATATCTTGATGATAATCTTAGAACAGGATAACCAATATCACAGGGTTTATCATAATTCCCAAGCCAATGCAATATCATTTTCTTGGATTGTATCAATCAAAAATTCATTTAGCTTGACAAGTCTAAAACATCTAAAGCCTTTTATCAAAAAAAAGCTCTGAAACATCAAACCTTCTTCCATGAAAATCTCTAAACAACAAGACGAAATCTTATGATCACAAAGAGCCATTAATATGATATGAATGAATGTATTCTTAGAAACCCTAAAACGTATCCTTAGTACAAAGTATCCAGCTTTCTCTACTGAGGAATTTGATCAAACAAGTTTGAGATAAAGAACTAAAAATCACCAAACTTCATAACCGCAAAGAAGAAGAAAAAAAGTAGTCTTTTTATGAACCCTAGAGAAAATCTATTATACAAAATCCCTACTGACCAGTAAATTGCTTAGAATCCGCGATCGTCCATCTTCCTTTTGTTAGAATTAGGGGTTTTAATCTCTGAAGCATTTTGTCTCATTACAATAAGCTGAAGATTCTCCAATGCATCTTTAGCTCTCACCTTAGCCTTTCTAGCAGCTATGACCTTGTTAACACTTTCTTGCTTGAAATATTTCACAGCTTTGAACATTAAATCTTTCGATATCGTCGCAGCTGCGGTAAGAGCCTTTATTGAATTCACATCAAGAGGCATTTCAGGGACGTCTTCACTTTCACAAGATAATTTGGGGAAGAATGAGAAATTGGGGTCAGAACATGTCGGGCAGGTGAAAGAAAAAGGTGGAGGAGCGGAAGAAGAGGAAGATTGCTGCGACATAGGAACGCAAGAACGGTGAGCGATTGAAGGGCAACTGAGGCATTTGATACGAGATTTTCGAGGAAGAACGGCTTCGTAAGGTTGGAGACAAATAGGGCAAAAGAGTTGTCGATGTTCTTTTAGTAAACAATCGGTGCAGAGTCGCCGGTAAACGCCGTTTGGGCAGACGGTTAAGATGAATGACGGTTCTGATTCACCGCAAACTATGCATTCAAGCCAATTCTGTTCCGGATTCATGGTGACGTTAATGAGATTCACAACTCTCTCTCTCTAGCGTTTGTAATCTTCACAATTGAGAGAACACAGCTCTATTTCTATTCGGGAGTTACAGTTTATATAGTGGATTAAAAAACGAATCTTTGATTTTTAGTTGAAAAAACCGAATCTGCTTTCTGTAAATGTATATAATAAGTTAATAACATATAGTTTCCATGTAAATATTATTTAGAAAGAAATATAAATTAATAACATATATAAATTAGTTATTGCAAAACTCTTGAGCATCAGTGATTTAACAAATACAATCTATTAATCGTTTTCAGTTTCATATATCCAAACAAATAAGTCACAAAAGACAAATTTCATCTGCTAAAAGCTTTTGACTCTGTGTGATTCAGCTTCCTCAGGTTCACTTATGTAAAATTGACAAAAGCCAAAACTGAAAGGATCAAAATCATGTTTGTTTTCATCACTCTGCCAACATATATGGATCGACTTCTCCTAGATCTGCGACCAACGGTTCTAAGTCTGATGGATCTTCGTCTTCTGGAGCTAAGTGAGTTGGAAACGGAAGCTTTGAGATATCTGGTTTCTTGTACCATGCATCTCTTATGAACACAAAGTTTCCTTCTGCACCAGGAACCTACAACAACACCAAATCACAATCACGACCAAGAAGAGAAGACCAACAACATTCACGGTTTATTAAAGAATGAATCTAGGCAACGAACCAGAACTCGGATCGAGATACTTACTTGTCCTCTCACCCAGATGAGGTTCCTCACAGGATCGATCTTGTAAACCCAAACGTTCTTTACAGTTCTCTGCTCTGCACCCATTCTCCCAGGCATTTTTCTTCCCTTGAACACCTACTCAATGTATTCAACAAGTCAGTATTGTCAATTGCTTTCCAGAGAAATTCACAAGAAACCAAATTCGGTACATACCTTTCCAGGATCATCTCTTTGACCTGTAGAACCACCTTGTCTATGAGATTTTGATGCACCATGAGATGCTGGACCTCCTTTAAAATTATGTCTTTTCATGACTCCCTGCAAATTCATAAGCAAAAAAGACATCAATGACACAGCTATTACATTGCAAAAAACACTGTTTCATTTGCCACAAATGTTACTTTAAAATTCAAGTTATTATTATCAACCTCACTTCTGTTCTAAGCCAGGATAGAAACACTTAAGAAAAAAGATCAAATTTTGTAAAGCAACTGAGAATGGTTTTGACCTGAAAACCTTTCCCTCGAGTGATCCCAGTGACATCAACATATTGTCCTGGAACAAAATGGCGAACACCAAGTGAAGTGCCAACAGGAAGAAGAGCGTCTTCTGTCACAGGAAACTCCCTCAACTTCCTCTTTAATGGCACACCTTGAGCTCTGAAATGTCCCACTTCAGGCTTTGTTAAATGCTTCGGTTTCTTTTGCCCACATCCGATCTAACTAACATAACAACACACGTCACACTCAATTCAATGAAGCCTATACAAAACGAAACCTATTGATCAAGTAACTAGTAAAATTTATCTAAGTGGAACTAGGACCTATCAATATATCAGAAAAGTGAGAATAAATAAACTGTGATAGAGTTACCTGTAGGGCAAAAATCCCTTCTTTCTCAGCAGTTTTAACCTGAGAGACAATGTTATCATCGACCCAAAGTATAGAAATCGGAACCCTAGCTCCCCATTTGTCCCAAAGTGCAGTCATCCCACATTTGACGGCTATGATCCCGGTCCTTTTGGAGCTAGGAGACATCTCACCTTGTTTCGCCTCGATTATTCGGGTAGGAGCCCTGATTATATCAGATCCACCACCGTCGACGAACCCAACATCGGAGCTGAATCGTCGGAGGAGAAAGAAACTACAATGGGGAAGAGATTCAGAGGATGAAGAAGTTATAGAACGGAGTGATAGAAACTGATTGATTCGAGAAATGAGGCCTCTCCGTACGGCCGCCATGATTTGGATCGAAACGACCTTCAATCGGATAGACGAAGAAGGAGTGAGCTTCTACTGAAACCGGGACTCGGAGGAGAGGCTTTTGCGTAGGGTTTAAGATGAACGTCAAATGTTAACAAAACCTCTTACTGAGACAGAGGGTCTAAAAATGATAATAATTTCATTTATTCTTCATTAACTCCCTCATCAAGATACCACCACCGGTTTAATATCAAACCATTTTTGTAGATTGTGATATTATAAATGTGTTGTATATTGTATATTCATATTTATTTGGAACTAAAGCCCATTATATAAACTCGTAGTTTAGAATCCTTGTACTAGCCGAACCAAGTGGATCCAACCTAGTGATCGTTTGCCATACTACAAAATCTTGAGTCACCGTAATTCTTACGATTGAGTTGGTAAGCTTGAGATCTATGAGTTTAGCTCTAGGGAAATACTTACTGACTAGCTTTGATAAACAACAACGAGAAGATATCTTACCAAGTTTTGTTAGATCATAATATAACAAATTTATATGTGTATCCCATCTGGAATTGAATTATATACAGACGGATACAAGCTATACATTTATATTTTACTTACAACAACAAGAAAATAAAAACCTCTATTTCTTAAGGAGATAATATTACGCAACGATTTATTTTAATAATTAACTATAAATCGAGCTCCTTTTATATAAATAAAAATAAAAATAATGAATTATTAAAATCGATGGTGTACCATATGATACTTTTTTTTAGCTTATATGTATCATCTCGTCAGCCGAAAACACCAACACCTATGTTACTATCTCTTGCTCCGGCGAGGAAGTGCCCACCTCTTTTAATAGTCTCTCGTACAACTGCACCGTACCCAACAAAATTAAACATTAATTTTTATCTTTTATATTTTCATTTATTTGGTACTTAGATCCAAATTGAAGAGAAAAAAAAAGAGTTACATAAACCAAATTAAATCTAATTAAGAAGTGACTGTAATACAGTAATAGTAACATACCTGTTTATACAAACATGAATCGCCATAAGATTTTCTTAGCTCAACAACGTTCAGTGATGGCTTTATTTCGAAAACCTATTATGCATATAAAAATTTCTTTGATTAGTCAAATATGATCGATTACTAAATAATCTATAGTTGTGAACTAATTATTCGTAACTGTTAATATACCTCAGCTGTTACTGATAAACCACCAACTTGACCTTTTTGGTTCCTTTCTTCTTGCTTTACTCTTAGCTGAAACAATATACAGTTCAAAAGGTTTATAAACTCGTAAAAAATTTACGTTGTAAGTAGAGGAAGAAGAGGAAAACCCATGTTGTGAAGACTCACCTTGGCATGTTTCTTTTGTACACTGAATCCCATTTCTGTAACAGCTGTTTCGATTTTTTCAAGTAAATCTTTTGCAGAGCTATTTGAAGTAAATCTTATTCTCCTTTCTGATACATTCTGAGAACATAAAAAGTATAAAGGTATTATGAATTATTCTCAAGCAGAGATAACATCTTTGAAACAGAGTAAAAGACACTATTTACCTCTTGTTCAAAGAAACCGGACAGGTCAAGAAAGGAAGACATTCCGATTAACTGAAACGCATTGATAATGGTTGGTGAATCACTGCCTTTCCCATCTTCAGATCCCTACACAGTTCAAAAACAAAAAGAAACAGAGAATTGAGTTCATTGTACTTGAATCAAATAACAATTGCAATAAAGAGTGAGGCAGCAGATTCTTACTATTTCTTGGATTGAGAAAGCATCATCGTCTGTGTCAATATCTTCTTCGTCGTCATCATCATCATCAGGAATTGAAGGAATGTAGTCGTGTTTGAACCATTCGCAAGCTTTAATACCCGCGGCACTGATCCTAGAGACTGGATTTGGATCGAGCATTCTCTTGATCATGGTTCTTGCACCTGGTGATATCCATCTTGGTATTGGTGGGTCTCCTTTGCATATCTGACCAAGTATAAATCAAATCTTTTTATCAACATTGTTTCTTCAAAACATGTGTCAAATTAATAATTTAGAAAAGACAATGTGGATTACCTTCTGATAAAGAACTACAAGGTTTCTATCGTCAAAAGGAAGGCATCCGGTGAGAATCACATACAAGATTACACCACACGACCACATATCTGATGCTGCACCATCATATCCTCTGTTGGCTAAAACCTCAGGCGCAACATAATTAGGACTTCCACAGGTTGTATGCAACAATCCATCATCCTAAAATGCCAAAGTGAAAATTAGTTGCTATTATAGTGGATTCAACAATGATGTAATAATGGATATGATATTTCCAAGTACCCTAAAATGCTGAGGCAGAGCACTAAGACCAAAATCAGTGATCTTTATATGTCCCTTGGCATCAAGAAGAACGTTCTCTAGCTGCAAAATATGGGCAAAAATGGAAAATATCAGGAAACTATTCCTTAGCATGTCATGGTTTGAAACACAGTGAGAAGCACGGACCTTGAGATCTCTGTGGAAAACACCTTTACTATGACAGTAGCTAATTCCATCAATTAGTTGCTGAAACATTTTTCTTCCCTCGGTTTCTGATAGTTTTCCATTGGAGACCTGAAAATGATCAGAGTATGAGTATTCTCAAAAAGACATACGTTAAATAAATAAATAAACCTTTGGTTTGAGGAGAGTTGTAAGGCCTTACAATTCTGTCGAACAATTCTCCTCCGGTGACACATTCCATGACCATATTAATCTTCGTTTTGCTAGCCAAGACCTGAATTATGTCCATAAAGAAGCAGCAATTAGTTTCAACAAAACAAAACAAAAATGGTCCTAAGAAAATAAAGTAAAAATATAGATTCCCTAAACTCTTAGGTGTCAAAAATGTACAAGAAGACATAAAAAATAGGTAACCACACAACACACGAAAGAGTAGAATTAGTCAGGACCACAAGGTTAAAAAACGTGGACCACGTGTATCCAATATGTGAAATCAACAATAATGTTGATTAACTAAAAAATCAAGTTAAATCATCGTATAACAAGGCAAAGCAATCAAAGTTTTGATCATAATTACAAGTCAACAATAAACATCCTCCACTTGTTTTAAAAATCCAAACTGTATTATATGCATAATAATCATAAGATCAAACTGGGTCCACATGATAAAAGCTTAAAAGGTCCTAAGATTAGACAAAAATGATTTAGAGCATATCTTTCATTTTTTCACGACCATTTCTGGGACCCAGATTGCTTTGATTGACTTAGTCAGATTTGAGTTACCGGCAGGCCAATCCACCGTGTTTCAATAATGGAAATAATTAACTTTTAAAAATAAATAACTTATATGTAAAACAGTGGCTAATAGGAAACGTGAAAATCAAGGCAAAAGTGTCCACATGTTTTGGGTATGAAGGTAAAGACCAATTTTAAAAAGAGATTAAATCAAAGAATATTCCCAAAACAATTTCAGAAATAAAGCAAAAACAAATTATCCCATATTTATCCTTGTCAGCATCATTGGATAGATAAGGAAAGGCTGAAATTAGTGGATTATCATTTGATTCCGCAAACTTATAATAACCTTATAAGCAAATTATTTTGAATTTATTGTGTTTGATTTTACTCTAAATAAAACCTAACCAACCCCTTAAGCATATTTGTTATTACTATTCACTAATCATATAGAAGAATCATTCAATAAAAATTACAGTAAAATAATAAATAGTAAGAAATTCGAAAAACGAACCTCATGTAATCTAACAATGTTGGGATGTTTCAACATTTTAAGCGTACGAATCTCTCTTTTAATCTGCCAAAAAAATAAAATCAAATGAGATATTTAAGATCTGAATCCGTCAAGAACCGATTCAAAACGAGAAATCCGGAGAAGAATTAGGAAACAAATTGTAAAAAATCAAAGGCGGAAATAAACCTAACCTGTAATGAGAAATTAAGATCAGCGATACGAGACTTGTCTATGATTTTAACGGCGAATGATTGACCGGAGACGGTATCTTTAGCGAATTTGACTTTACCGAAATTACCCTCACCAAGCGTTCTCCCAAGTTCGTATTTACCCAGACGCATTCCTTTTCTAACCTCCTCCACCTTCTTCTTCTCCTCCTCCTCTGTCCTTCTCACCATCAAATTACAGATAATTAAACCGCTCGATCGATTTATTAGCTCGCTTGAATCTTCCGATTATAAGACTAACTCCGTTATGGAAGAGCCAAGTAGTTTATTGTAGCTGTGTAGGTAGGTTAGGTATGTGTGTGAGAGAAGGATATATATATATAGGTATAGAGAGATATATAATATATTTGAAGAGACGAAGAAGATAGGGAAGAAGGAGAGATAACAATTGCCGATTCAAATTGAAGAGAGGACGCTACTTCCCTATTGCTTCCTCTCTTCTTATATTTCAATTTTATTCCTTAATTTTTGGATTTTATTATTTTTTTTTTTTTGTTGTTTTCTGTTATACAGATTTTTTTTATTGGATAATAATAACCATATTAATCTTGAAAAAAAACAAATAAAACAGTTAAAATGAAGAAATAAGAATATGACAAAATAAATAAGAATATTTAAACATTATCTTAGGAAAATTTTGGAAGATGCTTTTCTAGATGAATTGTTATTGGTCAAATAAAACTTCTATATAATGAATATTTCTGAATCTATTATTATAAGGTCGAATATTAACGGTTTCTCTTCTTTTTTTTTTTTGCCAACTAGGAAAAAAATAATTTAATTTAAATTCATTTTTAAAATAGTTCTTTCAGTTTGGGGAATAATTATCACTTTTATATAATTGTTGTCTTTGTAGACTAATAATTTCAGTTGTAGACTTATAAAACTTAATTCGCGATATAATCGTTTCAAATACACTATAAATTTCATTTTAAAAATATGTTGACAATATGGTGATTTTAAATATCATATCTGTTTTTTTGTCGGCTTACATATAAATCACATTTTCATTCAATTCTACAATATTTGTTAAGATGTTTTTTTTTTAAATTTAAGAGAATTTATTAATAAAAATATCAAAAACAAATCCTGACTAAGTTTGTAAAAAGAAAAAAATAATCAGATCCGTAGAACATGGATTATCAAAGATAAAAAGTGATATGTAGCACATGTTTTTCAAGGCAACAATTCCCAAGATTGTATAAAAAATTACAATCGAAAGAGTCTTGAACGTGTCGGAATGGCCGGTGGTTAATGCACTGCGGCATTTTTTGGAACCTATATTTTTTTCAGTTTTTATTTTAAAACTGATTTTTAAAAAATGAAAAAACCAAAAAAATTGAACCATTTAAATCAAATAAACCGAAATGCCCAGAGCTACTACTGCCAGCTGCCATCAGTATTTAGTTATTCATCGCCGATTACAAATTTATATATTCGTAACATAGTGATTAATGATATATTATTACCCACTGTTACCATAACCTATCTTGTTTGCGTTTGGTAAAATTTAAAATAATGGCATAAACTTCTTTTTAATTTATATAACTACATAAACTTAAACGAGGCACTTACAAATTCGGGTTATACATATATACCTATATTTCCTCCACCAAATACGGTTAATATTAGTTAAATAGATAAAGAGGTATTAACAATTGATTAAGAAACATCAACCATTAATAACCATATTTTATTCCACGTGTCCCTGTTCTAATTTTGGCTTTACAGTATATAATTAATCTGTTAAATGCTCTGTTATAGTATATATAAATACATCTAAATGCTCTGTTAAATGTCACATAGATATATAATTAAATCTGACTACGTAAAACAAAACTATACCACATATCTTTTATCGATAGTGACAATTTTGTAAAGGTCACAACCTAAGATTTCTTTTCATTTTTTTATATAAATAACATGATATTTGCCGTCAACAAACTTTATATCAATTTAGAAATATAAATACCAATACAGAAGATATTGGTTAAAATAAAGTTAAGTTTCTATAAATTAATGATTAATAAATTATTCGTTCAATAATATAAATGGCGTCCACCTAAAAAAAACCATTTTATGGTCAAGTGACTATCGTAATAACGTAACAGGTCCCATACAGAAAGATACAAAATTAAATACAGTCTCGATTTTTCTAAGTTATATAAACATGATTCAGAAATTATATAATATCAAAAGACGTGGCAAAGAAATGAAGAACAAAAATGAGATATTAGAGAATGGAGGAAGCGGCAGTAGCACGTGAACTGAACCAACCAACTGTTGACTGACTGGTGTGGATATCGTATGGTTGCTTTGTTCTTTCTTTTTCCAGCCACAAAATTATAGACACAACAAAAAAACACATGTCCGGTAATAAATGGGAAAAGTATTAGTATACTCCACAGGACCACAGTTCTTAGTTTTTATTTAATTATGGATTTTCTATTAATATTCGTGTCGTTTTTTCTATGATAACTAAAAATTTTAAACCGATATTTATAAAAAACTATATTTATTTTTTGGTGTTATAGAGTGTATAGACATTTACTTAGAGTGGCCAGAGTGTTTGTTATATTGAAATTCATAGTTTTCTCATGACCTATATTATATCACCAGTCTTTTCATTATAACTAACGTAATAAATATTTTTAACAGATAGCTTTATGGTTTGATCGTCCAATTGGTTAATACATTTAATGGCGTCGTACTCTAGTGCAATTTCTTGTCGATTAAGGTGTTATTTTGGCCTCACAATGGATGTGTTGTTTTCTCTAATTTTGTGTGTGTTGATTGGTATTTGTGGACTATAATCTATAGATTTTGATTTTTATCAACTTCGTCGTCTCTTTTGTTTTAGTGATCCATTAACTTATAATTAAATTGGTATAAAATGAGTTGTTATTTGGTCAGTGGATATATATATAACTGTTTTTAATTCGCTGTTAGATGGGTTAAATCGGAATTATCCATCGGGCGTATGCTTGTAAGAAATACATAATGTACGAACAGTAAAACATTTGTAAAACAGTAATATTTAAATCAGAATATTTTATTAATTTATAGTGCATATTAATGTATTGATAAATTTATAACTATTAATTTATAGATGAATTTTTATAATTTATACAAAAAAATCTATTTAAAATAAATTTTTGATAAAATCATATTCTTACAAAATATTTTAGACCTAAAATTTCCTATACTTTATAATTTTACATATTGGTTTATTTATGTATTCATTTCCGAAAATTACCTTTTCTTTTAGTTTTTCAATTTGTTTAGTGTTTATTTTGTATTAAAACTATGTTTACTTGTTCTTTTCAGGTTTGAAATTCCATGTTATATATATTATTTTTGAGGTTTAAAACTCCATGTTGAATTCTGGGGAATATTCCTTATCTCTACTCTTTAACGCACGTAAATATATACTTAAAGGGAACTTTTTGAAAAGCAACAACTAAATTTCGTATAGATTCAGCAACAATAAGTTTACGTCAATTTAGAGGTTATTTAAATATAAATTGGAATTAATTAAATTTTAAATAATATTAAGCATATGGATTTCCCTAAAGCGACTCATTACATATATTCTAAGTGGATAAATGAGTCTCCTAACTCCTCTTTCAAATCTTATCCAAACTCAATTCCACATGTATTTGTCTATTTATATTTCTATTCATATAAAAAAAGACATCAAACTTTACATAAACCTTTCCATTAACGAAGAGACAAGTCTTGTTTAAGTAAACCCTAACAACGCCAACTAAATTCAAGAAAAAAGAGACACAAACTCATACAATCTTGGATTTTCTACTGAGCAATCAAATTAAAAATCAAGACCAAAATAGGTTCATGACCAATAACATAAACTCTACGTTTACGTTTATGTGTTAGCATTGATTAGATTCTGGTTTATGAAACAGATAAATATATACCAATTGGTTTAATTCGATATTATTTAAATATTGTATTTAAGTAATACAATAAAACCAGAGTAAATAATACAGTTACTTGAAGCGTTGTTGAATCTTCAGCTCTAGGGAACCACCTTATGATTGAAAAGAGCGTAAAAGTATAGTTATTTTAAGTTTTGTGATGTGAGCAATCAACTTCGTAGCACCCACCCACGATTCCACCACTGGAGTAGAGGCAAAAGCCAAAACGATATAAAAAGCGTAGTTTTAATAATATATTAACAAAACTATAATTATCCCAATTAGTAACATATTGTAATTTAATTTCAATTAATAATGGCAAGTAGGCTTATGTCTAATGGCTAATCGGTAGGGTTTATTATATCAACAGATTCTTTTTTCTTCATATCACGAAACGGCGTCGTTCGTAGCATCACACTGCCTACTTGAGCCACTTGCTATAAACATCATTGTCTTCTTAAACATCAACGTCGTTTTTGTCGTATTTACTTTTGTCCACCTAGTTCAAAAAACTTGGGCTACTAAAACTCACTCATTGGGCCTGACTTATTACATCCTAACCATCTTGATACAGTACATAAAATATGTCTTTATATCCCAAGAGATACACAACGAAACCAAACGAAAAAAACATGAAAATGATTAAAACGATTTAAAGATCCGAGTTCAAAAGGTAACATCAACGGCTTAAAACTGTTTAAATCTTCGATGACTTATTATTTCGCAATCTTTTTAGAGCTCAGCAACATCGTCGGCCAAGCTGTCTTTAACTCGTTTTGACTTCTGCGACACGCTATCTTTAGTTTCCTCCGACTTACGCGCAGCTGAGTCGTAACTCTGTGAAGCCTTATCTTTAGCAGACTCCAAAGTCTCATCGGCTTTAGATTTAGCCGTCTCATAGCTCTCTTTGCTCTTCTCTTTCGCACTCTTGCTATCTCTCTCAGCTTCCTCTTTCAACTTATTCGCCTTCTCCTTAGCCGCACTCGTCAAATCACTCGCTTTTTCCTTGGTAGTTTCAACTGTTTCTTCCAACCTGACTTTAGCGTCTTCTGCTTTGCGTTTAGCCGCGTCCTTGGCGTCTTTAGCCTTCTCCGACATCGTATCTCCCAAGTTAGGGTAATTTCCTTCTTCGTCCTTGATCCCAATTTTTTCCTTGGCCCGTTCAGTCCACGACTCATCGTCGTTATCTCCTGAGACACTATCTTTAACTTGTTTTGACTTGTGGGACACGTCATCCTTCACTTGACCAGCTGAGTCGTAGCTCTTTGAGGCCTTATCTTTAGCAGACTCGTAAGCCTCTTCGGCTTTGTCTTTCGCGTAACCAAAACTCTCGCCAGCTTTCAATTTAGCAGTTTCATAAGCCCCTCCGGCTTTCTCTTTCGCCGCTCCAACAACTTCCTCTGCTTTGTGTGTAGCCGTGTCTTTAGCGTCCTTGGCCTTATCCGTCGCTCCCCAAGGGTTGTCTTGGACATTCGTTGTCGTGGTGTGAGTTGTTGGGATGTGGTCTTCGTGTTTAAGACCGATCTTCTCTTTGGCCCAATCAGTCCATGATTCATCTTTAGTCGTTTCTTGCTCTGTTGTTGCGTGTACACGACACAACGCTACAAAAGCGATAACTAAGAAAGATACCACAAGCAAACCGTACACTCTCCTCTCCATTTTTGGTACACTATACAAAATATTACAAGACAATATGCTACTATAATCTAGACACACTCTCGCTCGCCGGAAATGAGCAAAGTATTTGATTGATAGATAAGATAACTATCGATTTTCAGAAAATAAAAGGTGTGTTGACCGATGTGGTGTTCTCTGTCTTATATATTAATGAAAAATGAGATAGGTTTACGCCGCGTGTCTAATTACGTGGCGAGTATTAGTTTCTTCTTGATTCTCGAATCTCGATCTTGGATTCGTGTTAAGTGGTTATTTACACGTGTAACATTACCAGCGAATGATATTGAGGAAAACAATGTCTGCCGACTAGCATTGTTTGAAAGAGAGACTTCAAATCAAATAGTACATTTTGTGAAGCGAAAGGCCTCATTGCTGCCTGTAGTTCTGGGCGTTCGGGTATTCGGTTAGGTTTCGCTTCGGTTCCTCGATTCTTCGGTTCTTCGGTTTTAGGGATATAGGAACCATTCGGATATTTTAGAAAATCGGTTCCGATTCGGTTCCGGTTCGGTTCTTTGGTTCCGTGTATTTAATGAAGATTCGAAAATATTTTAAAAAATTGTTCGGATTCATTTTGGTTTCGATATTTTTTATATATAAATAACCAAAATAAGCAAAAATACCCAAAAATTTTAAAATATCTTAAATTTGACTATAGAAATTTGTAATCAAAATAACCGAAAGAATCAACATACCCAAAAAAATCCAAAATATCCTAAGTTTGACTATATAAATTTGTAATCAACGTANATCTAGAAGTACCCAAATGTAAAAGTTATATTTTATATAAATATAATTAATATTTATATATATATAATTTTATTTTTGGATTTTCGGTTCTACTTTCGGTTCTTCAGTTCGGTTCGGTTCGAGTCCAGTTTTTCGGTTTTAGGCATGTAAAAACCGTTAGGATATTTTACAATAACGGTTCCGGTTCCGATTCGATTCTTTCGGTTCGATTCTAGATAAAAACCGAAGAACCAAACTGAATGTCCAGCCCTAGCTGCCTGACAGAACACAGTGTCCATGTTTTACTACAAAATAATTGGATCTAACAGGTGTAAACATTTGGAGAAATTTGAGCAAAGATGATAAAATTAAAATCTATTGGATTTATAGGTGGTGGACGTGTTTTCTTGTAGTGATAAACCAGCCCATTATCAGCCAAGACGATTATTGTGAACACCGGTTTACACTAAACCATCATACATAACTAGATAAACATGATTAGTATTTTAACTTCTTACTTTTAACCACGTAATTTTGGTTGATATAACTTCTACTTTAAGATGACTTATTTTTTATAACAAGTATACAATGTCTAATTATTAAATGTCGTCAAAATTTACATGGTAAATTTGATATTAACTATTCTTTTATTTTATTTTAAAAATTTTGGGTAAAAGATTGATTCTAGATTTCGGGTTTGTAACAAAGAAAACTAAAACCAACAAAAATTTTAAAAAGAAAAAGCTAGAAAAAAATACTGTCCTTTCATTGTAATGGCTTATTGTTATGTACTAGACTAGTCGTTTGGAATCCTTGTACTGGTCCAATCAGGTGGATCAACCCTATAACGTATTACAGTGAATAATTTAAGTATGCTCTACGATATGAAAATGTCAAACTCTACAAAATTTTAAGGCTACGTCCTTTCTTAGAGATTCAGTTGAAGCGAATTTGATTAAAGGCCTCATTGTTTATTTGCATCTGCGTATCCTTATAAAAATTAGAATTTCTTACAACATGGAAACATAAACGAAAACAAACAATCTGGGCCGGCCTATCTCCTCGTTTAACCTGCCCAATTTCGACTATTTTTACTTAATGAAAATAAATTTGAATAGTTTTTTTTTTTTTTTTTTTCTTTATGTGTGTTAACTGTTAAGTAATTAATGCATATAAATATGAGTTAATGATGCCATCTTTTGGGTCTAATAATGATCTGTCTCAAGACTCTTGAAGGAATGTTGTACCAAGCCCAAAGCCCATTAAATATTTGGTTCCCAAATTTAATTTCGCCTAATACATGTATTTAATTAGTAAACAGTCGAGGCAAAGTTAAACTTTCAGTACACATCTTTTGAGTTTTGTTTTCGAATCTGAACTTTAAGATTTTCTATTAAAGATAATGATCAATGAGTTTGACGAATTGACAAGCTTCGCCTTTATATTAAAGAGATCGCTCATAACTGTATACGAGTTTCTACAAATTTTCCTTTTACCTAATTGATTATTCCTTCTCCTATCCATTTAGCTAATTTTTACAATCTAAAAATATATTATTATTATTATTTACTGTTTAACAAAATCAGTACTGGTTATTGCAGTCAATTATATACACAAGTTAAATATTAAAAAAAAAAAGAAAAAAGCTGAAGAATATAGTTTGGTAGCATAAATAGACATATACGCCTGATTATTTTAAGACTAAATACATGATGAAGAACATATATCCATCGTACTAAATATAATTATTTATTCATAGTTGTAACTTAACTAAAACTATAGTATTAAATCCTCTGTTCCATATACATGCAAAGGATAAGAACTTATTCTCATCTAAAAAGAAGCTCTGCATGCACTTTTACAGCCACGCATATATCCATCGGTCGGTCTCAAATGCAGTTTCTTTACACAATAATGTTATTTTAAACCTTGATATAAATCATATATTATATACATATATACAAATATACATACGTGTTAAAAGCATATTGTATATCCAAAAGGTGGTATTTGTATACTACAGTTTCTTAGTTACTTCCTACTCTCTCTTTTCTCCTTCCTATAAATATGTAAACATATGATGTATTTGTATACATACATCATATGTTAAAAGAGTGACTATATTTATATAAATAAGAATAGTATAAGATATATTGAGATGGGTAAGAGTAAGAAATCGTCAACGTTTTCAGTAATAAGAGCTTTGTTACCATGCTGCTCGAACAATGGAGATGATTGGAGCGATGAAGGAGTGATAATAAGGTCAAGAATCATGACAAGTGATGAAGATGGTCGTCTTTGGATAGCTGAACCAGGGGTTGATAGAAGAGCTACTTCTTTTATTGCTAGGTTTTATGAGAACCGAGTCACTGATCCTAATTACAAAACTATCAGTCCTTGAATTGTTTTCCATGCTCTTCTTTTTCATTCATGTTTCTTTTTTGTCGTTAAATATTATCATTTGTAAGTTCATGGTAAAAATAATAACAACTTATTATATATACATACCATATGTTCCGATTTATGTAATATGTTTGTTGATTCATAGGCCGAAACCATCAATAAGAATTGTAAAGCCCATGGACTCTCTTGCCAGATTAAAACCATTATAAGAAATTTTCCGGTTTAAGAACCTTTATTTATATGTCGGCGTAATGGGTCATGAAGACTCCTCTAGCCTCTAGGCTTGAAGTATAGTAAGCACCAAGAATTAGAATACATTAAATCAATAACAATATAAATCAGGAATACGTAACTTTATTCCTCGTCTTTGGCAGAAAACGCTAAAATAGAAGTCATTAGTCAAAAAATTGAAGAAAGAACGTTACATAAATATATTTTTATTAAAAAATATAAATGGGAACTGTGAAGGAGAGAAAAAGGATAGGAAGTCACCTAAATTCACGGACCGACCAAACCGTCGCACTGTTTTCATTTTTCTACTTCTTCATTCTTTCCCTTTTTAAACTTTCTTGTTTTTTAAATGTTATTTTCTTCTAACAGTGTTTTTGAATCCAACCGACATAAAAATTTGTGAAAAAATACAATGTTCAATTCGATTTATTTGTATGAATATTCAATATTTTTAATGCAAAATATGGTAAAATAAAATTAAAAACTCTGTACACTATGACTATATACTAAAACTAAAATTCGAAATATTCGAACGTTGGTTGGTTCAGTCCACTAATCAAGATTTAGTTAAAAATTAACCTTGTCTATTTTTAACAGTTTTTAAGTTGTGATCTCACCCGTCTACTGATAACTTTGAATATTTTAAAATCAACTTTGAGATATATTTTTAAAAACATCGATCTAATCATCAGGATTCCAATTCTGTAAATTGCAGGGATTTGTCTTCCTTTATTTATTTTCTTTAAATTATCACCACGAATTTGATAAATGGGATAAATAAAAATAGGGCAATTCTCTTAAATATCACCGATTTAAGTTTAATTTCCAAAAATACCACTAAAATTAATTTAAGACAAAATTACCATTTAATAATTCAATTAAATTAAAAATTACATTATATTTTTGAAAAATTATATAAAATTCAAACATTAAACCCTAAACTCAACCACTAAATACTAAACCCAAACAATAAAAAAACTAAACTCAACCACTAAATACTAAACCCTAACATTATAATTTAAAAAAAAATGGTATTTATGTCTAATTAAAAAAATAATGTAATTTTGTCCAATAAACTATAAATGATGGTATTTGAAGGAATTACTCATAAAAATATTTGTAAAAGAACGAAACCATTTTAAGGAAACTATAAAGAAATATTATATATTAATATATAAGAGGATTTTAAATTAAAAAACAACAGATTATATTGTAACAAGAAGATGATACATGCACTGACACTGTTTCTCTCATGCAAAATATACTTTTAAAATCATTTGTTAATTTTAAAATCAATATCAAAATTACAAAACTAAAGTATTAATTATACTTTAAAGATACGTTAAGTTTACTAATTAGGTTCCATGGTTAAAACGAATATTAATAAAATAAAATTTTAAATACAAGGAAATGTATAAAAAGATAAATAAGAAGAGAAACATGTGAACTTCACATGGGCTATTGCTGATCAGTCTGTGCCCACCTCTATCCCCTAAATCCATATTGGTTCTTTAAATTTCAACATTTTTAATCATAGCCACTAAATTTGATTAACTTAAATTAATCTGAATTGATAACGATTCTTTAATCTATAGATTTAATTAAATGACCATATGTATATATATACCAATTTAATTGATTTGGTTTGGTTTTATCCGGTTTGGTTACACAGTTTGTCGAATTGAATGTAAACAACACAGAGGAAGAGATCACGTGGGGAAGCATGTGGGAGGAGGATAGGGAGAGGCTTAAACGTATGTTAAATGGATAACAAAAAGTAAAATGTAAAAAAACAAAGAAGGTAATGTTTCTTGAAAGCTCTTATTACGGATCTTGTCTTGTCTTGTCTATCTCTCTTTTACTTTGCTTCATCATTAGGTCCATTACTAATTACTCTTTAGTTTATTAATTATTATTTTATAATTTCATTATATTATAAGATAAATTAAAGACTAAAGAGAGAGAGAGAATGTGATTGTGTATGTGTGTATAAATACCCATAACAAGTCGTTCTCGAGCACTCTCAATCCGAATCTTTGATTGGAAGAAAAAAAGAAGTCTTACTTTGTTTCAAAAAAATGGCATCGTGGAAGAAAACAATAGCAACACCGTTCAAGAAAGCTGCAACATTCTTCAACCAACCACAATCACAAAAAGGAAGAATGGATGCTAAAGCAAGGGAAGAACACGAGAGAAGAATGGTTCAAGAACTTCAAGGAGAAGTCATGGCTTGTGGATACGACGACGTTCTTGTCATGTGGTCTATTCTTGATAAATCTAATTCCTCTAATAACCTCTCTGCGTAACCTCCGGTACCATATACAAAAAAATGGTATTATGAGCAACCTTTTGTACATATCTCAGCCGTCCATGCCGATCTCCTCCTTCTTGTCCTCTCTTATTATGTCGTCGGGACTTTTTTTAAGGTCAAGTGAATATAATTTTCCGACAAATTATCGTCGAGAACTTAAATGTTATTTACTATGTTACCTTTTGATAATCCATGTGATTCAATATCATGGTGGGATTTTTTATTTGGAGAAAAAAAGTCTCATATATCATTTAAATGAGAAAATTAGCATTAATTGTTTGAGAATTCAATAAGTATTAATTCTTCATAAGGTAAAAATCAAGTATTGACTTAACTTGCACATGTGTTAAATTATTACTCAGAAAAAGAAAAATAATAACATTATTGGGTTTATTACTTAGGATTTGTTCTAATGTAAACAAATTCGTTATTCAAAGCACCGACGTTTTATGTTCAGACCAGTAATTAGTCAAAATTGTAACTACATATTGTCATTTTCTGTATGTTCATAAGAGTTAGTAATAATTTGCACTTTCGGTAATGGTCCATTTTGTTTTCTTCTACTTCGTATAATATTACTGAATAAAGCCACTGCGGATTCAAGACATTAACTTATGTATCCATGTACTCTTCCAACGATAGGGCACAAGTACAACTCAGAACTAAAAGACAACAAAAACTGATCCAATAATCTCCACACAAAATTACAAACCAATAACAATAAAAACAATTATTTTATTTTCGAATAAAAATAATAATTAAGATGACAGCAGCTTGTGCTTAGAGGAGGGGACCCAATCATTGAATATACAAACGAATAATAAAATATTCTTAAAAGAAAAAAAGAGAGAAAAGTACGACCGTATTCGACAGTAAGGTTAATGGGTTGATGATGAGATCTTATTAAAGTCTCTCAAGTGGGACACTTGAGACTCACAACGTGCCTTGTCCTCTCCTTTAATTGTTTCTTTATACACTCTCTATAACACTCTTAACATGTTCAAAGTTTGGGAAACATCTTAATCAAGAGATGGTCTCATTCAACTCTGCAAATTTAGCATGCCATTTCAAGATTCTTTATTTCACACCCTACTAGTGTTTCACCTTGTCTTTTTGAGTCATCTTATATGTGTACATGGAACTCTTTTACATTGCATGCCTCTCTTCTGTGGCTTCAAACGCATCAACTTGTTCATTTGTTAGCAGATCCATCACTGGTTCATAAACATCCAAGTCTTTCCTTTTCTTGTTAAGATCATTTACAAAGGTTCCTAGAA
Source organism: Leavenworthia alabamica (assembly GCA_000411055.1). Lineage (NCBI taxonomy): Eukaryota > Viridiplantae > Streptophyta > Magnoliopsida > Brassicales > Brassicaceae > Leavenworthia > Leavenworthia alabamica. Next base: position 163,327 of record KE156762.1, read on the forward strand.
GAAGATGCAACCTATTGATTCAGTTTTGTTTTTGTTCAACAAGATGATGCAACGTTCCTAGAAGTCACTATTTGAACAATCTGTGAAAGGATGGGGTCATCCACTATCAAATGATACAAAATGTATAGGCTTCAAGTCAATTGTACAACAGGTCTTAACAAGACATTTGAATAGAGAAACTATATGCATTAAGTGGGTAGGAAAATCACTTACTAAACTACACTGGACTTAAATCTGAATAACTCTTCATTAAGTCCATTGACAAGCTATTAGCTTTGTTGTACATAAAAGATGGAAATGTATTGTAGAATTGTTTAAGCAAGCTCTACAATTACCATAAGATAACTTGAAGAGACAAATAGGAGTAACTTGAAAAGACCTCTCTGAACCATGATCAGATCCTCTGCGGCCTTTCTTACTCAATATACTCTCTCTAGCTGAAGCCATACTTTGCATTGCAATCTGGAAAGCAGAAACAACGATCTTTGTAACGTGGACCTTCAAATTGAACGTCCAAACGAATTGGTACTAAATTTTCAGCAGTGGGACTAGGCTCCTACCAGAAAACATTTCAGAATCCTAACTCAATACGATTTCAATCGAAGAAGTAGATGAAGAGAAGAAACTCACATACTGAACTTGATGGGACCTTTCCAACCAATAGACCCTAAAGCCTTCATCCTTAAACCCTAATCTTTCACGAACTGAGTTTTCAAGGAAGAGATAGTGACGTGGGACTGACTACTACCAGTTTTTCTCTTATATTTCCCGGCAGTAGCGTTAACAGTTTTATAACCGTTTTCTTTCAGAATCATCCGTTTATTCTGATGTCTTATACATTTCACCCCTAACTATTTTTTGGTATTTGGGCTTTATATGGGCTTTCAAGTCAGCAATCAATGGGCTTTCAACTGTCTTCATCATTAAAAAAAAAAATGTAATTCCAGTGAAAACTGAATATAATCAACAAGAAAGACGAGCCGGCACATCAAATAGAATCAAATCATTCATTCTCTTCTCCAATTACATGTTCGTGCTCCTCAACAACGTTCGTGTTTATTTGTTCTCGTCATGGTCAATTACAGATTCGAAAAAACACGATTACAATTTACAAAAATCATCACATTTATTCATAACAAGTACTGGATATTGTGATTTATTTATAAGAGAAACAAAAACACACTCAAAGGTGTCAAATAAATATATATGCATCAATTCTCCAGCTTCTGATAAAGATTCTCAAACTTAGCCTTTGTTGCAATGTGCAGCAATAGCTCTATTCTCAATGCTCAAAATCTCCCACCTCTCAAAACTGTGATAAAAAACAAACCCATGACCGATCCAAGTTTCTCTTTTAACACCTCTCAGGTCTCGTGATCTTTAGTCTTCTCACCGTTTCTAGAAACATACTGATAACAAGAAAACAATGATTCAAATCAGATTACGGAGATTTAATTTATAGATATATCAGATGGAGATGTAAGATTCTTACTCCCATGGAATATCTCCGACCATCATCCAATCTCCATCCTTGTCTTGATATGTCAAAACATGGTTTTTTCTGTCTCGATTACAGCCACCTGTTACAACCAAAGACAATGTTATGAAAATTCTTCAATGTGTTCAAGTTTAATTCAATGTTTTTTTCTTACAAATGATTGAAGTATCGAACATGTGAGACAAGTTTTCTAATAGACTCTCGTAGCCTGAGAATGCGCAAAGGTTGAGTTTTCTTCCAATGGGGACACCTTCCATATAAACCTTAACAAAAAGAGATGTATCATCACCATGACGAAGAAGACGACGACCCTTTAATGTATCTCTTAATCGAGACTTTATAGGTGGCCAGTCTTGTCTTGTGTTGTCTCTGTTTAATAACGATTCAAACAAACAAATGTGAAAAACAGAGCAAAAACAGAACAGAGGAAAACAGAGTAAGTGATGAGAAGAAGACCTTTGTGGTGAAGTAGAAGCAAAAGTGAGGCTAAGAGAGAGATTAACAGATGATTCTGAAGGAGAAGTTTTAGTACTATCGACAGAGGATGAGGAAAATGAAGAACAAGAATTAGAAACCTCCATTGATTAGACCTTAAAGATACAACCTCACCTACATGCTTTCTTCACTTTTATCTCAAGAGTGCTCTTCATGTCTCTCTCTCTTTCTATTTCTATTTCTCTCTGTTTTAGTAAACAATACTATAAGTATAAGACTAGTAGGTGATTTGATTTTTAAATGATTTAATCAACAAAAAAATACTATTAGAAAAAGATGGTTCCCTACATTAACTTTGAACACATTATTAATATATGAAAACCACTGTAATAATTACCTGATTTGATACTTAGTTCATATGTTTAGATCTTTTGATTTTGTTTGTAGTAAAATATGAAATTATGGTTGTGAGATTTGTTTACATGTAAGATTCGAAGTTTCCTTAAAAAGTAGGAATTTGATTAAAGTATGTCCAAATGATGTTGGTGCTAAATGTTTTAAAGCATTGATTTTAATTTCTCAACTACTTTAATTCTTTAATTAGAAGAGATAAGAGCCAAATAGCTTTTTTTTGTCTAGCTTTAAACAGAAACAGAACATCACATCATTTTCATATTCTTACATCAATATTTAAAATCTGAGTCTATAGACTATGAAGTTAGTGATTAGTTTTTAGACACTATTGATTAGAAAACTCAATTGTCTCTATGACACATTAATGTTACAGAGACCATGGAAATTTGCAGAACCAATAAAAAAGGCTTTGAAAAGTATTTTTGTATATTGTTTTTGTGGAGCAGACAGTGTTCTTTTCTTTAACTATACGTTTTCTGTTGATGTCTGTTTACTTCATTGATTCATGACAACTAAAAAAATATGTAAAAAGTAGTCTTATATTGTTACATCACATTTAGTTCATTGGCTGTATTATTATAGATTATAGAATCATGATGGGAAGTGTATAAGTGTGTTCTACTTACTTTGTTAAAAAGCCTACCTTGGATGTTGGATCGATAAGACTCCTATTAGCTATTATACGACCTGTCTTTGGACATGCATGTCTGGTCTCTAGGGATCCTTGTTCTGAGCATTTCGATATTGTTAACTTTATCATGTCTACTAGTCTAATGATGAATGTTTAATCTTCTTCAATTTCGATTAATTAACTTTATCATGACTAGGTGTAATAATTAAGTCTAATATATATTCTATTATATAGTTTTCTTATATAGTATATTAAAATTTTACCTAACGTTTGGATTATTTTGTAACCATCGTAAATTATACGTTTTGGTGAAGTAATTAACATAGAGAAGCATGCAATAGTATTGTGTCAAAAAGTTATAGCAAGAGAGATCAGTGTTATGATATGTACTCTTATAAATTAACGTGGCATGTTCATGCATTAGACAAAGATGCAATCATATCTCCACGTTTGCATACATCTTTATATAATTAAATACTATTGTATAATCCTATAGACAAATTGAATGTCTGCTGCTTATGAGAATCAATTATTTGGATAGTACTTCGCCTAAAAGTAACATCAAATGATTTTAGTTGATTTTAAGGCATAGTGCATGCCTCTAAGACAAACTCATGAGTTATGATGTATTTGAAAAAGAAGAAGAAAAACTAATGAAAGAACACAAAACAAAAGGGTTGATCATGGGTTCGGAATAGTCCCGAGCATTTTGGTTCGGTTTGTTCGGTTTAACTTACACCGAATAAACCGAACAAACCAAATCAAAAGGTGAATTTTTAGATTTATTCGGTTTATTTAGGTTAATCGGATTGAATTCGAAAATATTATTTTTACCTAAAATCGGACCGAAAACTGAACCGAACAAACCGAATTTTTTCCGGTTTTATTTCGGAACTAATTTTTAAAAACTGAACAAACCGAAAAACCGAAAAAAACAAACCGTTTACACCGAATAAACCGAATGCTCAGGACTAGTTTGGAAGATGTATGGATCGGTAGATATGACATATATATATATATATATATTATGTATTATTCCTGAAGCTTGAACCATGAATTACCTGTCTTAACAAAAAAAAAATTGTCAAAAAAGAATAAAATTTTAAAACAATGAAAAGAAAAAAACATAGTATAAACTACATGATGAGTTTGTGCATGCCTACTACGTTCATCGGTCGTGCAAGTAGATACAGACATAGATTTGTGCTTCTGATCTTGTCTGCAAGTACGTTTGTATATAGTTCTAGAACAGTAATTATTGCCTTAAAACCACACGCTTTGTCAGTAAAGTTTATTTCTATAAAGAATCATGAAGAGAGACTTAAAAAGCAAAACAGAGCAATCAATTAATAGGTTCAATCGGGTATAGTGGACAAATATACGCGTTGCGGGTTTTAACCATTGGATTGAAAACTATTACATTTGTGGTATTACATAAACTTACGTGTTCTTTTTTTATTACCCAACATAAACTTTTTTTTCTTTTTCATATCGTTGATGACTTGAGTGGTCCCGAAGATGAGAATAAGAAAAAGAAAAAAGAAGCAATCTCCATTGGTTTCATATTCTTTAATAACTTACTTCTCTACTCTTGTCTTCAGTGAAATCTCAAAAAGACTAATATATTGATGTCTCTTCAACGACCTAATTGGAACTCGAGTTCGTCTTCTTCCGTTAAGAAGCACAAACATGGTAGCTTTTTTGTTTGTTTTACAGAATTGTTATTTAGTTGGTTTATGAAAGACTTGTTTTGAGAATTTTTGGTTTTTATGAAATTTTCAGAGGAGAGTGATGAGGAGTTGTTCATGGTTCCTGACATGGAAGCAGCTGGATCAACAGGTGTTCAAGTTCTTGATGATGGAGTCAATAATCCGGAGCTTGACCCGACCCAAAACGAAAACTCAGTCACAAAGCAACACCGTGGACGAAACCCGGTTGATAAAGAGAACCGAAGCCTTAAAAGGTAATTTAGTGAGCATTTTACTATGGAAAAAGTAACTAATATCATTATATAAAAGATTTAACAAAGCCCTTTTAGCAAAAGTTGGTTGGAGACTCATTAAGCACCCGGATTCTCTTCTAGCACGGGTCCTACAAGGAAAGTATTACCCCGATGGAGATTTTATGGAAAGCAAATTACACTCTAGACCTTCACACGGCTGGAGAAGTATTTTAGAGGGTAGAGAAATCTTATCCCAGGGACTAGGTTGGCTTGTGGGTACGGGTGAAAACATTAACATATGGTCCTCGAAA
>KE156764.1:0-42979 GCA_000411055.1 Leavenworthia alabamica
TTTGATTGTTTGATCATGGTTGAGTAGTTCCATTGTTAGGGCTTTGAGAATTAGGGTTTTCATTATTGGGATTTAGATTCAAATAGATTAATCACTTTTTATCATCTCTATCTTTGTTGTTTTATAAACTTGAATTGAATTGGCCATTTAGTTCTTGATCTAGGGTTTATTTTATATTCCAAAAGTTTATAGAAAACTTGATTAGACATTGATAGGCAATTCAAATTAACCAATGGAAGTTGTTGTTGAATTGAATTATGAATTTATCGAATTAAATCATTAATGCTTGTCTAGGATAGCCGGGATCAAGTGGAAACTTAGAGTCCCGGATCGTTAGTCATTAGTAATCTGATTCATGGAAGTGAACTGATTAGTCTTTAATATTCGATTTCTAGATGCGAATTAATAGTTTCTGAATAGTAATCTGAATCTCATTGATTGAATTCCCGAAACTCTCTAATCCCTAACTTTTTAATTAATAGTTTAAAACCGTTTTTTATTTGATTTATTTTCTGTTTCACTTAGTTATATAAACCTCAAAACATATTTATTTACTGTTTTCTGTTCTTAAACGTAATTGAAACGCTTTTATCGATTCAGTAGCCATTGGTCTCTGAGGATTCGATCCCTAAGTGCTATTTCGATTGATTGTTCACTTGCGATATATTTTGGGTTAAAACTCGTTGTATCATAGACAACTGCTCCCAAAGAGTCTTCTTCGTATAATAAGTAGACAAATCCATAGCACCCTGTTTCAAATTAGCAATAGATTGCTCTTGTTGATATTTCTTGGTAATTACTAACTCTGAAACGTAAGAACAGATCACGCCACATCTCTATTGCATCTTCATAGTAAATGATACTATCAGCTATCTGCATGTTAACTACATTCATTAACCACGCTTTCACCATACTGTTACAATGACTCCATATTCTGTATAAAGGATCACTAACATCTGGCCTAGGGAGAGAACCATCAACAAAACCAATCTTGTTCTTAACATCTAGACTAGTTCTCATTCCTATATTACCAGTTGTTATAGTTCAATCCATCAAGAACCTGATTAACTAAGCTTAAACCAGGATGATCTGCCGAATGAAAAAAAAATTGGACTGTGTATGTTGTTGATTGACTCCATACCAGCAAAAACTGAACCAGAGTTACCTCAATTCGCCATATTACGAGAATTCGAAGCTTCGATAGCAATATTTGGTTCAATTGGATCAATAGATCCTGATCTTTCTTTAACTTCAGAATTTTCAAAATCCGCATTCCGATTCCTCGTTTTTCTCCCTTGTTTCACCATTGAAGTAACGATTCAGCAAAATCTAAGCTCAAAATCAACAAATTAGCTTCCCGATAGCAGAAAAACTAGATTGATAATCGATCTAAGCACAAATCTAGGTTGCAGAATACAATCAACTGATGAAAACTCTTGGAAAAGAAGAAGAATCAAGAAAAATCAGATGAATTTGAAGAGAAACAAAGCGGAAATTGCTCTGATAACATAATAGGAAGAAGAAATCGAGAGAGTTTGTTATTCTCAATACTTCTCATATCATTCAATAAACACATTTACACTGTTTATATACAGACCAACATAAACCGGATACAACCAAAATTGATTTACAATTAACTTAACTGGTTAACACTATATCATACTAATATCAGGTGTTCAAGCCAGGGCAAACCTCCCATTGGGATATATGACTGCAACCGACCCTATGCAGTTAGACTTATAGCTAATCGTCATGCAACTTAATTTGCCTTCACCGACGAGATCTTTATAGCACAACTTAGCAAACTTGTGTTTAGTCGTGTATTTCTTGAAAAAACAATGGACCTGTAAATACAGAGTTTTCAAAAACACCGGCATACTGGTTTAAGGTTTATAATAAATCTCAATAAGAAGTTTACAACTCTCTTACATAGAATTAAACCAATCCTAAGATGACATACTTAGATTGCTACCAATAGATTTATAATATATTAATTTTTTATATCACTGATTGTCTAACACTCTATCATAGTGTTTAAAAATAGAAAACAAGTTATAACTAAGCTTTAAGTATTTTTATAAAAATATTATTTATACTTTCATTACGTTCTGTGCTCACCATATATGTCGTAAAATCATGATGTATGTATACCATTGCCCATATTTCTCTCAGCTCAAACAAAATTTTCAACTATTTATCTTCTATCATTTTATGCGTTTTGAACATATCATTTCATGCATGCCAATAGCTAATTTTGTTCTTCTTCATGGTCATATACACACTTACTTAAGTTTATGGCAAATTGTTATGTTGCATAAAGTACATGACTCAACTTCTTTCCAGTATTTTAGTAAATATGTCAAACACATAACCTATGTTTTGTTTTAGGAGATACTTTCACTATTTTATTTGACATTGCTGCAAATTAGTATGTAAGAATTGTTTTTGGTTGTTTTCAGACATTTCTCCAAGAAAAGTATCAAAAAGTCTTTTATATGACTCAGTGATTTTATCATATAATAGAGCAACACTAAACACAACATTATGTTTGTGATGATTGATCTTGACAAATGGAACGAAAAGCCTATCATATTCATTGCTCTTGTAAGTTGTGTCAAAATAAATGACATCTCCAAAAAGATTATAATCACTTATAGACCCATCATCTGCCTAAAAATATTAGTAATTATATCATTCTCATCAAGTTGCATTGAATAAAAAAAAGGTGAATTGTCCTCTTGTTTTTTTTTTTTGAAAAGTATTCTAAAACAACTGCATCATCTCTTTTTGCATTTTTGCCTTTCACTTTTGGTGTACGCAATTTTGATCATCTTTTTCCAAAAAATTTTAGGTTTTCTGGTCCTCCAACTTCTCTACTCATCATTCAAACTGTTGTTTTTACTGAAAGTTTTGACATCTCTACATCATCAGCATGTTGTTTTTGAGAGACAAATAATTTTTGATTAACCTAGCAAATGCTTCATAAGTGTCCTCACAAAATCATGTCTATGATTCGGCTCGAAAGACACAATCTTATATATTCCGTTATTCTGAAGGTAATATAAGTCATATGAGCATTACAACCACACCGTGTTACAACAACACCGTGTGATTATTTGCAAATAAGATTTTTTATATTAGGTTCTTTCATATAGTCCTGTTTTGAGTAAACATATAAAAGTCTTACTACCTTCTCTTTTTTTCGTTCTCCGTTGCTTTCTTACGTTGAAGCCATGGTTGTCTTCATACTTTTTCTAAGCTATATATGCAGTCTCATCATAACTAAGCTCCATTCCAGTATATAGTTCATTTTTTCTCAATTTCTTTGCTTGCTTCTAAAGCAGCAACCTCTTCATTTTCTTTGTTGGTTATGTCGTCTTCTTTATCAAACTCACTGACCGAAATTTCTTTTTTACTAATTGAATCATATTTTTCTTTGGCTAAAATATCATTGAAATTTTGACTTAACAAACTAGGTTTATCTGAAACTTGCAAACTAGATCCACCAACAAAAACAAATTCACAACCACTTAAATTGTTATCTATTGTCATATGTGAAAAAACACTAACAAAATAGAAAAACATGATAAGAAAAAAATAAAACTGTAAACACAGATTTCGTGTATTGTTAATTTGACGTCCATCATGATACAGTTTATTATTTATTAACACTTTTCTTTCAAAGAAAGAAAGCAAATTGACTTTCACCAAAAAGTTATAATTTGTTATTCGTTATAAATAAAATTGCCAATTATTTAATCTTAGGTAAAAAAATATTTGCGATATGACCTTTGAACCCTAATTGTAAAAGGCGGAAAAACAATTAAACGCTGTTAAATTAAGAATTTTGTTAGTGTTCTCATTTATTTATTATTTAATTTTTATATTATTTTAATTGTCATAATATCTATAATAATAAAGTTCAAAAGAGGCCACATCATCATTTTAAAAGTCTAATATTGGTGATACATAAACAATCATTTGATTAATTTTAAATTACTTATTTAATTAACTTATTGTAATAATTACACTTTAGTTTTTATATTAAATAACATTAACTGATACAATAATTTGATAAAAAAATTTGAAAAGTCTTTTACTATTCATCTACTTCATATAAATTTAATCACTAAATTAATTATTATTATTTTATTGAAGCTATTTTATTTCATTTACTCATTGGCATCCTCACTTTTAAAAATCTCAAACTTTATTTTAAAATATTAACTTACATGACATAAATAAGTACTATATCTACTTCATATGAATTTTAACTACGTACGAAAACGACTTAGATTAAACAATAATTAAAAAGATAAAGTCAATAAAAATAGAAGAAATCTTTGCTTTTTAAGATAAACAATTTGGAGAATTTTATGTAGAAAAAATATCTCACATTCTTCCATACTACCACCATCAATTAAAAAATAATAATTTCAAATTATATCATCTATAATTTACCACAAATATGAGAATGAGAAAGTATTTTTAAAGATATTATAATTCATGTAAAAACTAAAATGAAAAATTAAAAATTGAGATTAGAATATGGATGTTATATTTAATCAAGATATAATATAGTTTATAATTTAATATGCTATGTTGGTAAATTTAGAGATATTAGTGAAACATATATGAAACATTTCTGAAACAGTGGTGAATGCTTTGAAAGTAGATATAAGCATAAATTATAATCTAACATATATTTTTAATTTGTTGAGAATAATCTCTCTACAGTTCATAAAATGAATATAGTTTCATTAGATTTTTATCTAACTCAGATCATGTTGTGCTTAAATGTACAACATCGAACAAATATACATATACAACCTGCTTTATATGGATTATACGATTTGACATATTAAATAGGTTTTACTACTATTTTGATATAATACGCTTCTAAGTTCGATATAATAAATAACATAAATTAATAAAAAAATATTATAAAATATAATGAAATCCATTATAGAAAAATTAGTTTCATCCAAAAAAGAATTTAAACCGAATTAAATACAAAATCTAAAATAAACTGTATTTTATTTTGTTTTAAACAAATCAACTTTTTCTATATACAAAACATGTATTTTAGTTTGAACCAAACTAAAAAAAACTAATCTAAACTAATTTTATTTGAACACTAATCGCATCCAAAAAAAAACTTAAACTAAATAACATATCAAATAATCATTATATTATTTAGTTATATATTGCATAACATTTTGAAAAAAAAGCTTTAAAACACCCAGAATATGCATTATTTTGATAATACATTTTTAATAAATCATCACATATTATTATAGATAAATAGAAAAACTATTCATATACAATATTAAATAACAATAAAAATATTATTACATAAAATAAAAATAAAACTAAAAAGTCTTGTCTATTTCCTCATTTAACTTCGGTAGATCAGATCATGAACATCTACCTTTTTAAAATTCTTCGATCTAAGAAGCTAAAATTTGCGTGTCAAATTAGGGTTCCGATCCAATATATCGAAGGGGATCTATAAACGTGAAGCGACGGTGGATCTGAGGAACGTTCAACCATGACTGGAATGAGAGGTCTTTCTGTTTTCATCAGCGACATCCGAAATTGCCAGAACAAAGAAGCGGAACGACTCCGCGTTGATAAGGAGCTCGGGAACATCCGTACTTGTTTCAAAAATGATAAGGTTCGTTGTTTCTTCTTCTTAGTTAAGTAATTTTCAGTATCCGTTTTAGAATTTGAGTTCCAATGTAGATTGGGATTTTTTAGAATTTCGTTAACTGATTCGTTTGTGGAATTAGAATCCTCAGATGAATTTTAGTTGCAATTGTGATCCATTGTTAGAGAAAATATAGGATCATTCTGAGTGTACTTGATGTCTCTTTCGTGATTTAGGGTTTGAAATGAATGGTGATTAAATATTTGCAGCTGTTTATGGTATGATAGGTATTGACACACTATAAGAAGAAGAAATATGTGTGGAAAATGCTTTATATACATATGCTGGGTTACGATGTTGATTTTGGTCATATGGAGGCGGTTTCTCTCATATCTGCACCAAAGTATCCTGAAAAGCAGGTAATACCAAGTTCTTTGTACTTGTTTCATTACGAGTATATTATCAAACTGGAATATTGCAACATTTCAATTATTATCTTGTAAAGAGCTAGATATTTAAGTATTTTACAACTATAATCATGATAGTATTTCACGTCTGAGGTTACACTAGCAGTTCTATTATATGAATAATGATATCATGTGGTTAGAAAAAATTGTCAGTTCTCTCTCTCTGGGAATCCAGTTTGTGTTTTGACATTTTCATTCTTTAAAATCGACTTTTAAGTTTTCATCTATGAATACAGGTTGGTTACATTGTCACGTCGTGCTTGCTCAATGAAAATAACGATTTTTTAAGGTTGGCTATAAATGCAGTCCGAAACGATATTATTGGACGCAATGAGACTTTCCAGTGCCTGGCATTGACTTTGGTGAGTGCTCTTATCATTCTGTTGATTTCTTAACAGTCTTTCAGCTTATGAGAGTAGTTTAGTTAGTATTTCAACAGAATGTGAATGCATAATGTTATGCGTGTCATGCTTATTTGGGCATTTGAAGCCATTTGCTTCACTAAATCATGCTTCCTTTCGTAGCTCTGTTTACCGTCATGTGTTCAATTTCTTCTGTAGGTTGGAAATATTGGTGGACGAGAATTTTCAGAGTCGTTGGCACCTGATGTTCAAAAGTTACTAGTAAGTCACTTGATAATGTTGCATCTTTTCCATATGACTACTTTACAATTCATCTTATTGTCTTGTTTGCTGCAGATTTCTAGTAGTTGCAGGCCACTTGTAAGGAAAAAGGCGGCACTTTGCCTGCTGCGCTTGTTTAGGAAAAATCCTGATGTCGTCAATGCTGATGGCTGGTTTGTATTATACACTCTGGTGTTTCTGTTTGTTTCAGTTTATCTCTGTTTTTTTTCTATATTCTTGTGTACATATACTTACAGGGCAGATCGTATGGCACAACTTTTGGATGAACGTGATCTTGGTGTCTTGACATCTTCCATGAGTCTTCTTGTATCTTTGGTATCCAATGACCACGAGGGATATTCAAGTTGTCTACCCAAATGTGTCAAAACGTTAGAACGCCTTGCTAGGGGTCAAGATGTACCTCAGGAGTACACATACTATGGTATTCCATCACCTTGGCTTCAGGTTTGTCTTAACTCACTTTCCTGATTCTTTTTCTACATGCCCCTGTATTCTTAACATTTTAATTGAAATAACTTTTGAGAAAGAGGCGTGTATGGCTTTGATGTATGCTTGGCTCTTTTAAGGGTTATCTTGGATGCTTATATGTCTTTTTGTTAGCATAGGTGAAAACGATGAGGGCTCTTCAGTATTTTCCGACAATTGAAGATCCCAGCATTAGAAAATCCCTCTTTGAGGTTAAATTTATTCCAAGAAACTTTCTGATATATGGTATTTTGATTCAACCTCGACGCCTCGTAGTATTTGACTATTTGGTATGGAAACATCAGGTCTTACAACGGATATTGATGGGGACAGATGTTGTAAAAAATGTGAACAAGAACAATGCATCTCACGCTGTGCTCTTTGAAGCTTTATCTTTGGTAAGATTGCCAAATAGAGCGGCTAGTGTATACCATGGAATTTTGGTGATGCAGTTTTGCATGTCCTCATTTTCTTTGCATGTCTCAACTCCTTCTCCTGCCAAAACATCTAAACTCATAAACAGAATGCTGACTTGTGCATGGACGTTTCCTTTTGATATTTTTTTAAGGAAAGAGCCAGTTTTTTATTCTTTGGTAAATTATTTGCTTGTTGGTCCATCTGTCTTTTACCTTCTATTGATTTGTATTAATACATTTTTGCAAAAATGTTCTGATGCTAATTCTAAGTGGTTTATCATCAATAGTCAATTTGAGTGTGTTCTCAGCTCAGTGCCTTGGCGAGAAGTATTATAACCTTTCAATATGTGGTTCCACTATAGGTCATGCATCTCAATGCTGATATGGAAATGATGTCACAGTGTGTTGCTCTCCTGGGCAAATTTATATCTGTACGTGAGCCCAACATCAGATATCTAGGCTTGGTGAGTATTCATCTAATGGTTCCTGCTTGTAAAGCCAAGCTGGAACTTTATGTACTCTTGTAGTGTAGATTTGCATGTTGGTTATCTATTTGTTGGCCACAATGATGCATCTCTTGCAAACACTGCAGGAAAATATGACACGAATGCTGATGATCACAGATGCCCAAGATATCATAAAAAAGCATCAGACACAGATAATCACCTCTTTGAAGGACCCTGATATCAGGTTTGTTTATATCTAACTATATCAATATCAGCTTATATTGGTTGTGAACCTTCTCTGTTTGATCAAATTTGCAACTAGTGAAAAGGGTTTTAATTGATCGATCGTAAGCTTTTCTTCTGCTATGAATTAGTAGATAATTTGTGAGGAATAGTTTCAGTCAGAATTGAAATTGATTTGATTTGGGTTATAGATATGTACCTTTTTATTTAAAGGTGAATCAGTTTTGCTATAATCTTCATGGAAACATTTTTAGCCATATTCCTGTCATCATGTGTTAAACAGTTATTGGTATGTTGTTCAGGTAAGCAATTCTTTTTGGCCCATATAAGAACTATTAGCCAGTCGATCAGTACTCTCTATTGTATATAACGTAATTGTGACTGGGATTAGATGAATACAAAAAAGTTTACCTTCACAAATGGCACTGTCTTTCCACAAATTAAAATTTAAAAGTCAATAAAAATTATGTGGACATATCACATATGTGGTTGTGTATATAGAAAGAGCGGGATATCCGACTTCCTGCCTGTCACTGTCAGAGGGAAAATTAGTTGATAGTCATTTAATTCAATATTTTCCTTATATTTATTTGGTTTTATACTTTTATATTGTATATGTTGGTTCCTATGCTCTTAGTATCAAGTTTATTATTTAATTGAGTTTTACTACAGTATTCGTAGGCGAGCTCTTGATCTGCTTTATGGAATGTGTGATGTGTCAAATGCAAAGGGTATAGTCGACGAGCTGTTACAGGTAATTCTTGTAAAGATCAATATTTTTTAATCTATAGGTTACTTCTACATGTGATACTTAATAGAAGATTTATTTCTGATTGTGTCCAATATGGAAAAATATATTGCAGTATCTTAGCACAGCTGAGTTTGCCATGCGTGAGGAGTTATCACTTAAAGCTGCTATTCTGGCTGAGAAGTTTGCTCCTGATCTGTCGTGGTAAGGATAACTTTGGTTTAAGTATAATGTGTACATGTTTTTTGAGATGCACACAATAACAGTGTCATGCATTAACCAATCTTTATGAAATATATAATTTCCGACTCATTAAATCTCATCATTCGTTTGTTACCCATCACGGTTCCTTTGATATCTCCATCAGGTATGTAGATGTCATCCTTCAGTTGATTGATAAGGCGGGAGATTTTGTTAGTGATGACATTTGGTTCCGTGTGGTACAATTCGTAACAAATAATGAAGACCTTCAGGTAATAAGTTTGTTACAAGAAACCTATTGTATCCTGTTTGTGACATTCTGAAGTTGCTATAGAGTTTCTTCGATGTGTCAGCCTTATGCAGCATCAAAAGTAAGAGAATATATGGACAACGTTGCAATACATGAGACAATGGTGAAGGTATGTATGCCCGTACTTCTTAGAATTAGCTCTATATATTGCATAATGCTGGTAACATGTGAGTTTTTTATGATACAAAAAATGATTTTGATCTCTATCATGTATTTCTTATATACTAATGCCAAATATATTTTTGAACATTAATACGATTCTATACCTTTCAAACTTAATGTGAATTACTGAGTTATATTGCACTGCATGTATCAGGTCAGTGCTTATATTTTGGGGGAGTATGGTCATCTTCTTGCTAGACGACCTGGATGTAGTCCAAGAGAGCTCTTTGGCATTTTACATGAGAAGCTTCCCACAGTATCGTAAGAAAACATAATCGCCGCATGGTGCTCTTTCTTCTCTTTATGTAGCTTTTATTTGCTGTTCCTTAGACACCATTGTCTTTTCTCAGGACTCCCACCATCCCTCTTCTTCTTTCGACATATGCTAAGTTTCTTATGCACGCTCAACCTCCAGATATAGAATTGCAAAAGCAGATTTGGACTGTTTTTAAAAAGTGAGAGTCACTAACCTTGTTCTTCATTCGAGTAGCTTTGCTTGTCCTGTTATGTTTGATTTTTTTGGTTACCGAATCAAATTTCTCAGTTGGTTTTTCTGTTGGCAGATATGAGAGTAGCATTGATGTGGAGATACAACAGCGAGCAGTTGAGTATCTTGAATTGAGTAAAAAAGGGACTGTCCTGATGGATGTATTGGCTGAGATGCCAAAGTTCCCGGAGCGCCAGGTTAGTTCACTTATTTCATCAAATTTCTAAGCAGTTTATCTGGTAATTTTGTTTTTAATGATGGAAGATGTGATGTTGGAAATTTTGTGTGTTTCCATAGTCTTCTTTGATCAAAAAAGTCGAAGAGGTTGAAGACACTGCAGACCAGAGTGCAATCAAGCTCAGAGTGCGACAACAACCTTCAAGTGCTTTAGTTTTGGCTGAACAACAACCTGTTAATGGGACACCCCCACCTTTGATGGTTCCAAGCATCAGTGGAATAAATGTGGGTATTTCTTCCATGGGAGCCTCGAACATTTTCATGCTCTCTAGCTTGATTCACCACACTTTTTCCAGTTATCTTCTGACATTCTGTTTATCTTTCTGTATCTAGCTGGACCATGAAGCAGCATCCCAGCCAAATGGCAATTTGAATAGAGCACAGCCACAGATTTCATCAGGGGATCCCCTCGGCGATATGGTTGGTCCTCTAGCAATAGAGGCTCCACCGGGAGAAATCTCTAGTCAACAACGTGGTCTCACTGAGGAACGACTCCCTGGGGAAGGTGATGGCACAGCCATTGTACTTGTCGGTGAACAAACAAACACAGTGGAGGTATTTTTTTCTTTTCTTTCTGTTTCATTCTTTCGCATAGTAGGCTAAACATGGATTAAAATGCTATATTTGAACAACTCTAACTAATTATTTTTATGCTCTTAAGTTAAGTTCTCTATAAGTCCCTTTTCTTTGTTTACTGTTCTTGCATATGGCTGGTAATATGGCATAAGTTTTACCTTATATTACAACAGCATCATTCATTACTCAGGATGTTATTCTCCAACATAGTAGTTATTAAGATACTCACTGGTTTCGTATTTGCTTTTCTTTCTTTCCTAAGCAGCCGATTGGAAATATCGCCGAAAGATTTCATGCTTTGTGTTTGAAAGATAGTGGTGTCCTATACGAGGATCCTTATATTCAGGTGTGATTTTACTTTTTGTTTATATTTTTGCTTAGAGAACTCTTCCTTGTATGGGCTATTTTGATCAATGAAAATCACAAGGCACACATAATCACTATACATAGTCATTATGATTGAAATGATTTCATCTCAGATTGGTGTGAAAGCTGAATGGCGAGGACACCATGGGAGACTTACCCTCTTCCTGGGAAACAAAAATATTTCTCCTCTTACATCTGTTCAAGCTATAATACTACCACCTGCTCATTTAAAACTGGAACCGTCGCTTGTACCTGATACGATACCTCCTCGAGCACAGGTACTTTTATCTCTGTAAGTTAGTTTGATCTTAACTTTTATTATTCTTATAATACTGGTTTCTCATGGTCATAGGTACAAAGTCCACTCGAAGTGATGAACATTCGTCCTAGCAGGGATGTTGCGGTTTTGGATTTCTCCTACAAGTTTGGTACAAGCATGGTATGGTAGTTACTGCAACATCCATAAGATAACTCATTTAAATATTCAACCTCTACCTAACTTATCATCTATCTTATAGGTCAATGTCAAATTACGTCTCCCGGCAGTTTTGAATAAGTTCCTTCAACCTCTACAATTAACATCTGAAGAGTTCTTCCCACAATGGAGATCACTTTCAGGACCACCATTGAAACTTCAAGAAGTTGTATGTATTCCACAACTTCTCTAACTCTTACAGAAAATAAAAGAGTATAAGTAGTTAGTTTCTTGTTGTTCTTATCGATGATCTCGTAAAATGAATCTGCAATTTCCTCCAGGTTAGAGGTGTAAGACCTCTTGCTCTTCCAGAAATGGAAAATTTGTTCAATAGTTTCCGGGTTACGATATGCCCTGGGCTCGTAAGTATTAACAAATCTTCCTACTTGCATATATGTATACTTATTTTTTCATACATAATTCTGTGACTCTTTTGTAGGATCCTAACCCTAACAATCTAGTGGCAAGCACAACCTTCTACTCTGAAAATACAAAAGCCATGCTCTGTTTGGTGAGACTTGCTAACATTTTTTTTCCAATTTCCAAGCTTATTACTTTTTTTTCTTCACTTCAGGCATTAACAACTATCACATAGGCTTAATGTTTTACATTTTCTACATTTTCAGGCAAGGATTGAAACTGATCCAGCAGACAGAACCCAACTACGGTTAACAGTAGCCTCGGGAGATCCTACCCTTACATTTGAGTATGATATCATCATCCCTCCTTAAACTTCTTTAAAAACACACACACAACTCTTCGATTGCAATTTACTGAATTACCCTTGTCTTACAGGTTAAAAGAATTCATCAAAGAACAACTAATCGCTATTCCAATGGGATCTCGAACCCTGGCTCCAGCCATACCCGTACCAGTATCACCTTTACCTCAACCAGCTAGCCCAGTGGTGGATGCTAATGATCCTGGAGCTTTGTTGGCAGGATTACTTTGATTCATTCAAGGTAAAACAAGACTTTCAGTTGTACAATGTGAAATCCCTCTTTGATAATGGAGTTGCACAAGTTAAGATGGAAATTATCAAGAGGATGTGTGAGAGGGCATGTAAAGGCGAAGCAATCGTGAGCATTAGTTTTGATCCAGTTTATGCCTTCGTCACGAGTAGGTGAGTCTTAAATTCTTACATTCTTTTATGCACATTTTGTATTGTGAGGTCTTTTGAGTGTGTATTATCAGTTTTATTTTCTTCCTCAAATGTTGGTTCTTTGCTTGAAAAATGATGAGTAAAGTATAAACTCACATGTATACGTAAATCATCGGCATCATCGTTTAGCTTTGTCCTTTTTAAGAGGTTTTGTTTTGTTAGCTCTGAAATTTAAACATCTAATTTGTCAATAACTACAATAACATCAACCTTGTCCACAACAGTCTGGACTTGATCGTATCGTTCACACTTTTTTGGAAGTAAGTCTGGTAAGTGAAATCATCTTTGTGTTATACCAAGATTTCCAGCGGCACAAACCAGCCAGAGATAGAGAAAATTGTTTTTAAATAGTTTCTCTAATACCAAGATTGTGTGAAAGTAAAGAATTAGAGATAACCTCCACTGAAATTCAATTTCAACAAAATATAAACATAACTGGAATCATATTTAACTAAATTGACTTAGATATATGTCTATAGTTATATATATTTAAAATTTATAATTATTAATTTATGATATTATTGGGATCATATTTTTATATAAGAGTTTCTAAAATATTATTGTTTTATTATTTTTTATAATGATCCGAATCGGAACCATAAAATTTTATTAATTTAAATTCCCTCTGTTTCATATTATATGTAGTTTTAGGGTTATAAAATTTTATTTTTTTATTTGTTGTTTTATGTTTTCAATGTATATGTTTGGTTATTTTATATTTTTATACCTATCATTTTATTGTTTTGATCAATCCGTTAAAACTAAACAAGATTAATGAAAGATAAAACAATAAAAGACCATAAGAATTTATTGATTTTTTAAAAATTGTGAAAAAAACTCAAAACAATATATATTGTGAAAGAGATAGGGTAGTATTTATTAATTTATTGAATATTAATTTAAAAAGTTTTTATAATTAAGAGATTCAATAAATGAGCTTCTGGGCCTTTTGGGCTGTTCTTAATGATATGACCCGACCCGAACCCAAGTCCCAACTCTTTGACCGAAAGCAAAATAAGAAGATCGGGTCAATCACAGTCCACGCCAAAACTCGTTCGTCTTCGCTTCTCCTGAAAGAGTCTCTAAGTTTGTAGAAAGAGAGAGAGAGAAGATGGAAAGAGGAGCTGCGCTTCAGAATCCTCGAACTGTCGAAGATGTTTTCAAAGATTTCAAAGGTCGTCGTGCTGCCATTGTCAAAGCTCTCACCACCGGTAATTCCCCAATTTCTCCGATTTTTTTCAAACATTCTTACTAAGTTTCTAGCTTTTAGTGATGTTTTATTCTCCGATCTAACCTAAGTTCCTGAGAAATTTGTTTTTTTTTTGCAGATGTTGAAGACTTTTACCAACAATGCGATCCTGGTTAGGGCTTCTCTCTTATATTCCTATTTTTGAGTTTTTTTGTCGTCTCTATAGATCACTAAAGTAGAAATCTGATTTTGATTTTAGTCTCTTTTAGTTTTAATTTGATTTCAGAGTTGGGTTTAGACTACGAGTTTAGTCTCTTATGTTGTGATAATTTGATTTCAAGTTAGGTTTTTGTGTTGGTACAATCTGGTTTAGACTTCAGTCTCTTTTTGATGTAAATGAACTGGTACAAATTGGGTTTTCAGGAAAAGAGAATTGCTGTGATAATTTGATTTCAAATTAGTTTTTTTTGGTCGTCTCTTGTGTTTTCTCTATAGATCACAAAAGTAAAAAATCTGATTTTGATTTTAGTCTCTTTAAGTTGTAATTTGATTTCAGAGTTGGGTTTTTGTATTGGTACAGTTTGGTTTAGACTTAAATCTGTTTTTGGTGTAATTGAATTGGTACAAAATGGGTTTTTCAGGAAAAGAGAATCTTTGTTTGTATGGGTTACCAAATGAAGAATGGGATGTGAATTTACCAGCTGAAGAAGTACCACCAGAGTTACCAGAACCAGCTCTTGGTATTAACTTTGCTAGAGATGGTCTCTCTGAAAAAGAATGGCTTTCACTTGTTGCTATTCATAGTGATGCTTGGTTACTTTCTGTTTCTTTTTACTTCGGTTCAAGGTTTTCTTTCAACAAGGAAGATAGGTAATGGATTCACTGTTTCGCTTTTGTTCTTCTCTTTTAACATATAATGCTTAACTTGTTTTTATTTCAGGAAACGTTTGTTCAACTTGATCAATGAGCTTCCTACTATATTTGAAGTTGTAAGTGGAATGGAAAAAAAAGAGTCACAATCTACTGTAAATCAAAATGGCAACAAATCCAAATCCAAATCGAAAATGGTGATATACCTTTTGTTATCCTTTTTCATCTTTGGTTTTGTAGCTTTTCGAAGCTAAGATTACCAAATAGCTTCTTCTACTTTATCCATTACTAGCTTTACTAATAAGCTTGGTTAATTCATAATCTTTATAGCTTCTTAATCCAGTACTACCTCTATAGAACCAAGATTCTTTAGTTTAATATATTCTTGCTTTGATTTGGAGTGCAGAGAACTTCAGATGGTAAAAGCTCAAAGACCAAGCAGACAACCGAGGAGGAAGAAGAAATAGATGAAGAGGATGAAGATGAACAAGGTGAAACCCTTTGTGGAGCCTGTGGAGATAGTGATGGTGCTGATGAATTCTGGATATGCTGTGACCTTTGTGAGAAATGGTTTCATGGCAAGTGTGTGAAGATCACTCCAGCTAGAGCTGAGCATATTAAACAATACAAGTGCCCTGCATGCAGCAACAAAAGAGCACGAGCCTAAATGTTTTATGTTTTAATGAATAGTCTCTGTAATGAAACTTCTCACAACCCTTTATTAGCCATAACAGCTTGGGCCTATTTCTCTCTGTATAATTATTGGTTTTATTCTGCAACTCAAAAAAACTATTATTAACTTAATTTGCGACCTCTCTAAGAAACATCTCCCACCTACATAAATCAGATATCTGCAAAGTTTTTATTTTATTTTTAATTTCTGACTGATCTGGGTACCCAGGGCAAAAATATGATTCTTTCTATCCGTTTTTTTATTATCAGTACCCCAGATCTGTTTATCATGGATATTCATTTTTTGGATCTGGATATCTGACGGATCCGGATATTAATGTTCATGCCTATATATAATCATTATGTAGTCACTGTTTCAATGTTTATGTTATATTATATCAAAGAAAAATGAAACATATGACACAGTCTCTATGTTTTGTGATGTAAAGTATAGAATCACATTGTGAAGTGTTTATTCTTTCATTAATTTAATAATATGATATTTATAGATACAATGATGTTAAATATTTAAAAACATTATGAGGAAAAATAATAGAGAACATATTGTTTCATAATAATTTATATTTGTTTAGATAGCATTGGATTATAACCCATCCAATGGGCGGATTTCTGAATCTTAAAAATGAAAATATGATTTTTCATCTTCATTTGCTAATTTTTTTTTATATCTTTCTATCTTATATCGTTTATTGATAATATGTCTTAGTTTCATTATTCTGTTATCACCTCAATATTTTTTTTTTAATTTTTATCTGATACTCTATTTATGCATATGTTTGGATATTATGCTTTATTGTTTTTTTTATCTTGACTTCAATCTAAAATCATTTTTAATATTTAATAAAAGCCACACCGTAATCACTCATTAGGACTTTGATTGTTTCAATTTGAACTACTAAAAAAGCTATGTTAACAAAAACAAGTCAATCCTGCTCTCTTAATTCAAAACCACTAATATTTAAAAAAATATCAATTAACCGATAATCTCATATTTATCGGTTCTCAATTCCAGATTTCAATTTAACTCAAATAATTTAATTAACTCCAAATTAAATAAACTCAATATTCTTAAATCCTCAAATATAATTATTAACTCAAAATAATTATAACTCAATATAAGTCAAATTCTCAATTGTTAATTAAACGCATATAAATCCTCACATCAACAATAAAAACTCAACTACTAAAAAAGAAGACTGATATGTCATCTCTCTCGCAGCTACAATCTTACGAATTTCATAATTATTTTTACTAGATTATTGTAAACAAAGATTTTGTTAATTACTCAATTATAAGAAACATTTTTATTATTCAATTCTCAATTCATGTAAACCAAACCAAATCCCACATAAGATAAAAGAAAAATCTGAATTGTACCAAATTGGTACTGAACTGAATTACCAAAATTCTGATACTATTTGCTAATTCTGCTCAGACTTGTGTTTAATAATCTTATTTAGATGTTTTATTTAACAAGAGGATGTTGAAATGAACACTATCTGTTTCACTAAGATTATGATCTTACAGCTGAATTATTACACAGACTATTGATAGAGGATTAATTTATTACCATATAACAGGCTGTTAAAGTATCATCATCATAATCATCATCAAACATATGGTGAAACAGGAACATAAACTTTAAACTTACATAATCAGCCACCAGTTGAAGCTTTCTCATTCTTCATGATCATATGGAAGGATTTGACTTTGTCTTCAGCCACAATTTCTCTAAGAACATCGTCTTCGATCTTCTCAGCTTGCCATTGAGATGGGTCCTCAACAAATTCTTCACTGAAAATCATACTTGAGACCCATTCTTTCCATGTTGTCCTTCTGTATTTGTCTTCTTCAAGTGTTCCTCTGGACAAGAGCTGGTAAACGTACACAACTTTCTGTTGTCCTGGTCTGAACGCACGTGCAATTGCTTGCTTTGTCTTAGAAGGATTCCACTCAGAATCAAGCATGATCACTCGTGAAGCTGCGGTTAGACTGATGCCTTCTGCACAAGCTGTGATTGAAGCCAGTAGAACACGAGACGGACCTCCAGGTTCTTCAAATTTGTCTATAATTCTACCTCTTTCAAACAGTTCGAGATCCCCTGTTAAGGTCAGAAGCTCTTGCCCTTTCTTCCACCTAAAAACATTCTCAAATAGTTCAAGAAACAGGCGGATTGGCGCAATATTGTGGCAAAAGATGAGGATTTTCTCCTTCTTGGCCACCCGAATCACAAGGTTAAGTACAAACATGACTTTCGATCCTTTCTTTGCTTCGTGTTTGAGCTTCTCGATCTCGAAAAGCTCCTCAGGGTTGAAGAATTTGGCGCAACAGTTTGAGGTTTTGACCAACCAAGGATGGATGGCTGCTAAGGTTATGAGTAACTCGAGCTCGAGTGGATATCCATGGTAAGTTGACATTATGCCCTGAAGTTTGTAAAGAGTCTTGTGTTGTATTTCTGTTGAATTCATTAACAATGTGTAGATCTGCAAACCTGGGAGAACATCACCGCTTCCGCTACCTTCATAGTTATCAATGAAACTACCGGTCATATTCTTCAACATGTTGAGACCCTGCAAGCGTTCATCTCCCCCTGTTGTGTTAATCTTCTTGGCTATAATGTCGAGGAAGAATTTCCGAGCTCTATTTTCAAGTAAGTGAGGTGCCTTTTGCTCGATTTGGCTGGTCTCAAACTTCGGATCCAATTCCATTAGAACCTCATGAACAAACTTGGGTCTAGCCAAGCACAAAGTGTTGAAGTACTCACAGAAGTTGTTCTGAAACAACGTACCCGAAAGCATAATCCTCAAATCGGTATCAACTTTCATCAAGGCCTTTCGTAATCTCGACTTGGTACTCCTTGGGTTATGTCCCTCGTCTAGAACCAGAAGCCCTGGTGACTCTCTTAATACTTTAGCCATGTAATGCCTATGAGCAAACTTTGAGTCTTCCCTCATCAATGTTAGAAACGATGTGTAGCCCATAACAAGAACACTAGGCTGTGCGTGCCATTTCTGGATTTTGTCTAAGGAGTCAATAACATGCATAACATCTTGGCTTGGTTTCAGAATTCCGTTGAACTGAATGGTCTTCTCGTTGGACATACAGTAGGTTCTACGACCATGGATCAAATGAACTGGGACCGGAATCTCCCATTTGATGAACTCCTTGTACCATGTGTAGAGTGTTGTTTTGGGAGCAAGAACCAAAGGCCTCTTCCCAGGGAATAGCTTCAAGTAGCTCGCGAGAAAAGCTATAATGAGAAATGTTTTGCCTGCACCGGGAGAATGAGAAACCACACACCCACCTATCTTTTCTGAGCACGGATCCATCATTGCGGGAACCACTGATCCAGCTAGGTTCCTCCAGAGAAACTCGAAAGCTTTTTGCTGGTGCAAATGTAGTTTTTTCTTAAGCTGAGGTATTAGAGACCACACATTGTCGCTATCTCCCGGAAATGGTATATTAAAAGAAGCAGCAACAAGCATAGTGAGATTGCGGCTCTCAGTTCCATCTTGGTTAACCTTAGTAGTATTAATGTCATCTTCATCGATATGCTTAGTCTCTGTGGTCCATTTCTTGTATTGTGCCTATTGAAAATCACATCATTAAAACGTTAGTAATAAATCATTGAAAATACGTAGCAAGATGTTATCCTTTCACTTACAAATGGTGCAGAAACATGTTTTATCTCAGTTCCTACATGACCACATAACCTGCAACACATTCCAATTTCTTCGTTCAATTCATAATCATGTTCACAGTCACCGGTTGCTTTCTGGAACGCCTCGTTGTCCACTCTTGCCTGTGAATATCGAAAGCAGCATATAAAATGAGTTTATTGCAAGTTTTTTCAGGATTATGTCAAAAGATATTGACTAAAATACCTCACTGTCATCAAGAATGTACGAAGAAGCCAAACATAGTTCCATTTCTCTCCATAATACCTCGTTCTCTGATATATCTCCCTCATCATCATCATCCTCAGTCGAACTTTCTTCAGCTCCCATGGAAGAGCTTGCAGTGTTCTTTAACTCCTCCCATTTCTCAACAACATTGGTTGTTTCTTCCTTCGCTGCAATTGTAGAATCAATTCTACTCATGTAAGAGTCTATCAGCTTGTTGTATGCACCTGCACTCAATGTTCTCTTCTTATAAATCTGCGGTTCCTCAGAATTTCGAGGAACAGACCGTATTCGAGAATACGATCCATTTCCTTTTTGAACCAACTTCCCAGTAGGTCCATTCCAACATAGATCAGATTCCATCTCTTCCATTTCCAACTTCTTATTCCTGTATTTCGAAGCTTTACTACGGTACTTATCGATCTCATCCGTAAAATGACCGCCAGAGAAGTCACTACCACACAAACTATTTGCATTGAGACCAAATTGTTCCAATGCAATAGGTTCAAAGACAGGAGTGAAGGGAATAACCGAAAGCTCACGATTTCGTCGATTAACCCTCTCTGTCTTTTTCCTCTTCTTCCTCTCTGTTTTGTCTACCATAACAATCGCGTTGTCTTTGTTCTTACTATATCCCTTTTTGCTTCCCTTTTTCCCAAGCAAATACGATAATGGTAAGTACAAATCGTCATCAGTATCTGTACCATCATCAAAATCTTCTTCCATATCATCTTCATCGTCATCACTTGAAACAGTCCATATGCTGCTGTACCTATATGGCATCATCCTTACCCATCCATCCTTTGAATCTGGCTGACTCTCAGAGTATGCAAATCTATCAGGCCGCGCACTTCTTCTCTTTGATCGACGCAGCTCCATTACCTCCTCTTCAAGCTGCTCTTCTACATCGGTATCTTCATGAGTATCTTCAGCTGGATTAAACAAAACCACCTTGGACATGAAAACACCATCTTCCACCGTGATATTCATTGCACTCAAAGAACTACTAGAGCCTTCACAATCATCATCATTCACAATCTGATAAACCATCTTCTCATGAACTGTTCTGATATGAAAAGCAATTCTTTTCATAACTGACGTAACAAGAAGCCATGTAAGATCACGCAAGAACTTGCCATGAGTTAGCCTTGTCTTGACAAGCGAAGTACAGTCTTCAGAGTATCTCCATCTGTAATACTGGTCCAAGCTTTGTTGCTTGATAAACGTCTGAAGGATGAAGATTTGATCGAGTCCCACGACTACTGAAGCTCTATTCATTCTGTGCTTTTCTGAACCAATACAGCCTTGGTCTATATAAACACTGACATGGAACTTACACAAGCATTCTGATTCATGAGGCTGCCTCTCTATAGATAATATCTTTGCATCCACCAAGATCTACACCACACAAAGCGATGTATCAAAACAACGAAAGTGCGCAAAGAATCGTAGTGGAATGATTTGAATATTTAAACCACTCACCATCATGATCATGAATTGGTTAAAGATTCTCATATTTTATTCACATATTCATGAGATTAAAGGAAGTAAATATTACCGGCTCTGGAGTTTCTACATCCAAACCAACATCTTTCTGATAGCTAAGGCAAACATCGAGGCCAGATCTTAAAAAAGAGGTACAGTCAAATAAAGTCGCCTTTCTTGATCTAAGACGAAGCCTCTGAAAAGGTCTTGTATCTTCCAACACCTGTTCGTTCTCTAAGAGATGCATTGTCATCATCCCATTCTCAATTCTTAAGTACTCTACCGCCTTCCATGTCCCCGAGTAGAACACCTCAAAAGCTGTTACAACAAACCAATTAGTCGTTGAGTATTCATTAATACAATGCAAAACATTTTAGAAAACAGAGGTCAGAGATCTTTTAACACTTACGACATTGATTAAATGGATGGTTCAACTCATAATAATGCTTTCTCTTCATCTTTTTCCCTCCTTCAAGATCACTTCTTGAACCAAGTAGGATCTCCTGCAATGACACAATAATAGTTCAGTCAAAACTGAAATGTAAGTTCATTATCTGCGTCATTTGAACACCACAATAATATAGCCAAACTATGAAAATCAGATGCATATCCGCTGACGATCTATTTCCCCCACACGATAACTATATCTCCGAATAAATTAGTTCGAACCTATATCTTCCCAAACTGAGAGTTGCAAACTTATATTACCCTGAAAACCAGCAGACTTAACCACCTAAAATCGATACTAAACTGATTTAAATCTAATTTACAACTAAGAAACCAATTTTACTTTTTGACCAAAATAGAAGAACAAAAATCTCCACTGTCTTCTTCACATGTTCTCTCCATTGATTATTCATTTGTTTTTTCTATAAAGTAGTTCCACTTGGATTCAATGGTTGGTTCAGATACAACATCCTAATTATGCATCTTGCAATGCTACTCAACTGAGATATCTATGATTCAACAACATTTACTAAAATAAAACCATAAGTTCCCAAATGTCTAAAAACAATTCAGCCTAGTTCTTTTAAACAATCTAAGAAGCAAGAGACGAATCATCGCAGATAGATTTAAAAGTATAGATATAATGTTTTTTTTGGTCATTCTTAGCTATTAAACTCTGAAAACTCAGATTGATATTAGGTTATCTAATTTTAAACTCAATCTAGAGAACTTCAAAAGCAAAATCACTTACTAAATGGAGAGAAGAACCGATACTTCAGTTATTCAATTCTTCTTTAGTTCTTCAGTTCTTCAGTATTGT
The DNA here is from genome assembly GCA_000411055.1 of Leavenworthia alabamica. Classification (NCBI taxonomy): domain Eukaryota; kingdom Viridiplantae; phylum Streptophyta; class Magnoliopsida; order Brassicales; family Brassicaceae; genus Leavenworthia; species Leavenworthia alabamica. The sequence continues at coordinate 22,462 of KE156764.1, forward strand.
TCGCAAAAGCTTTCAATTTCAAAATCAAAATCGCTAAAGCTTGAGCTTCGTTAGAAGAGACGAAGAAATGAGAGAATCTATACTAAGTAAAAGTAGCGTTCCCAACGAGGGAGGATCACACTCTTCTTTTGACTATGAGTTGGGCCGCTCTGCAGTGGACCTTTCACGTGTATCATCAACTCAGCTTTTCTAGAAAAATTTCTTGCCACGTGGCATAAACGTAACTCAATTAACGCGCGGATTTATTTTGATATTTCAATTTGCTTTTATAAAATAATTTTTATTTCTAAAAAAAAAAAAGTTTTTTATGGTTTGTACTAACTACTAAGCAGAAAATTTTAAATATCAATATGTTTATTAAGTTTTAAATAATAAATTTTTCATTTGAAAAACCAAATTCTAAATCCAATCTGCGACCGAATCAACCGATATTTATTTTATATATTTTTTTTTTTATTTTTTTTTGGTAATAATTTTATATATTTTATTTATTTTTTAACTCAACCAAACTAAAATAACTAAAAAAAAAAAATCATTATTTTTATTTTAGAACCGAACTAAACTTAAAAAATAAAAACTGATTGGGGATGTTTTAATACCCAAAACCAAACCAGTTAAAAATTTTGAAAACCAAAGAGAACCGATGTGTTTATTCGGTTTTAAAGAATGAGTTTTTTAAATTTTAAAAAATAACATATACCGAGTACTACGAACCGAATTTAACCAATGATTCAAACACCCATGACTTTGTACTATATTCCTTTGAATTGAATAATGCATATTTCTATTTACACACTAATTTGTATATCCATGGTTTGATTGAAAAATTAATAGAATATATCAAAAATATTATAAAATTAAGAAATAGGTTAATTTTTAAAAAATTAAATAATTAGATTTTTTTTTAGTAAAAAGATATAATATTTCATAAACTCAAAAACTTTGCAAATAAATTTTTTTACAAAATTATATTAAACAAGTATACAATAGCATTGATTTTTCATGAAAATTGTACACAAATGATTCAGATAAACTTTTTTCAGAAAACTATATTAAACAACTATACAATCAAATTGTTCTTTTTTTTATAAAAACTGCATAGAAAAACTCTTTAAAAAAAAAAACTTTATCAAAATATCTACGAAACAATTATACAAAAATTTGTTTTCTTGCTAAAATTGTACGCAAACTATGCATATAAACTTTTTTAACAATCCTACTAAACAGTTATACAATAGAATCAATTTTTTATGAAAACTACAATGCACACAAACTATTTAGATAAACTTTTCACAAAACTGTACAAAATAAATTTACAATGAAATCAACTTCTTATGAAAATTTCATATCAAATTTTGCAGATAAAATTTTTTAAAATCTCTACGAAACAATTGTACAATGATATTGATTTCCTACGAAAAATCACATAAACTCTGTAAAATAAAATATATAAAACTTCTCTCTCTCTCTGAACTGCAGCGTAAACCCTAGAATTAGGTATCTCGGAGATTTGGTATCCACTGTTATGGCATCCAGATTCTCAAATGAGATCAGAAAGTTTTTTTATCTATACGGTGTTACGTGGGTATATTTCCTAAAGATTCTCCAAAGTAATCTCAAAATTATATACATGCAGTAGTTTTAGAATTTTAGAAATTATTTCGGTGATTAAGATTTAAGGATGATTGACTTCGACCAGATCGGATGAGATTTGATTTTTTTTTCAAATCGGAGATGGGAGGGATCTCCCACGGTTCCTTGGATCGCTTATCATAATCATAGCTAGCTATGAGGCGAATCTCTCTTTGCTGTATAAGGAGTTTAAAGTGGATTTGGTTGGTCTTCCAGAGTCATCTAAAGATTTTGGGATATTCAAATATCTTAATAAACCAAAATGCTGTTAATCAAAATATTAGAATGTAACCAAATTACTTAACAATATCCTAAATAATCAAAAATATTTGAAAATACTCTAATATAGATATACTAAATATAAGTATAACTAATATTTATATATATAATTATTTTCAGATATTCAGTATTTCGTTCAGTTCTTTAGTTCTGTCCGATTCGGTTCGATTATTTGGTTTTATGCTTATAAAAACTATTCGGATATTTTACAAAAATCGAACTCGGTTCGATATAGTTCTTTTGGTTTAATTCCGGGTAAAAACCAAAGAACAGTATCAAATGCCTAGGCCTAATCAGAATATTTTCACAACAAAAACATTGAAGATAAAAAAAACTTAAAAACGAACTAAAAAGTGATAGAAAAATACACACTCTCACTTGCTACTAATAATTGCCCACACGCATTAACACCCCTCTCTCTCTCTCTCACGTGTCTCTGTGAGTAACTTCAAAACAAAACAGCCTAAGTGTGTCTCATCACTTGACCAGCTTTTGTCTTCTTCCCACAGACATCTCCACTTTCTATTGTCCTCTCCCCCACAACCCCTAATCACTATTAACACATAACTCACACCTATCAACTATTATTATATTTCTTTGAAAGATCACAATAATTTACTTGGCAGTTTTTGATATTCTCTTAGCAGACAAACACACTTGACCTGTTCTTTCTCTATATATACTCTTATCTTCATTTGATCATTTCAAGATCCCTCTCATGGCGTTTCCTCAGAAAAAAAGAACACCTTCTTTCTCTTCCTCTGTTCTTGACTCTATTTACCGCTCTATCGATGAATCCGATGGTCTCCATAATGACCTAACAAGATCCATCAATGTATCGTCTTCTTCTTCATCATCATCCTCGCCATCTATAAACAAGAAAGACGACAAGCTTACAACTCTCCGAAGAGAAATCATGGACGATGAACACTGGCTTTATACCCGAAGCAGCACCACTACTACGACCAATTCTTCTGAGGCAGAGTCAAACCAAACAAAGAGAAGATCAAGAAAGCTTGTGGGTCAAGGTAATAAATCAAGTGAAGATAAAAATATTAAAGCGGTGAAGATTGTTAAGGAGGTAAAGAGAACGAAGCAGCCGTTGTCCCCTGGAGCACGTCTCACAAGTTTCTTTAACTCAATCTTTCAATCTAACACTAAAAAAGTGAAGCTTTGTTCTGTCAGTAAAACCACAGACGTTAAGTCCACATCATCAAGGTCTTGCTTCAGCCGAACAAGATGTAAAACAAACAACAACAACAACAAGAACTTGGAAAGATCTATCAGATTCTATCCCGTTAAAGTAACCATTGGTGGAGATTATGTTCACCAAAATATTTCTGGCATGAAAAAACCGATTCAAGAAGTTACTAAAAAGAAGAATGCTGAAAGATTAAAAACACTCAAAGAGGAGATTAAGACCAAAGTTCATCAGACAGAGTTGACTTGTATCACAAGAAAGATCGGTTTAAAGGGATTTGTAAGGGCTTATAAATATGAAAGTAAAGAAGAAGAGAATGATGCTTGGAGTTGTTCAAGTTCAGATCTGTTTGAGCTTGATAGTTACCATATTGGTATGGGTCGGTATATTAAAGAACTTCCGGTTTATGAAACTACTGATTTCAAGACTAATCAAGTTATTGCCAAAGGCTTGCTTTTGTAGTTTTTAAGCATTATTTTCCTACTCACTGAAATCCAAATCTTAATTATTATTTTGTTTCTTCAATGTCATGTGACCCGGTTTTGTGTTACTAGCGGCTGGCCTACTCCACATTGGGTATTCTTCTCCAATATCTATAAATTGCCATGGTTTTTAAGAAATATAATAGTAATAATATTTTTATTTCACATTTTGCTAAAGTTTTGAACTTTTAAATAGATAAAAAACATATATATNTTTATATATTTTTAATTTATTAGATAATTAATAGTTTAAAAAAATATAATGTTATTTGATTAAACCCGATAAACCCGAATCCGATCGGGTTTTACCAAAACCGATCCGACGAGTATTACTACAATATTATGTTTATGACTAATATTAAAACAGATACATAGATTTTAGAAATAAAAACAAATTTTTGATATTTAAGTTTATACTATTATTTTAATTTATTATTCGCAGTTTATTTTATTTAGAAAATATAATTTCAAATCAATATTTTTTAAATATATAAATTTTTGATGTTCAAGTTATATTTGTAATAGTTCAGATAATTATTTAATAAATTTAGTCATAAAATTTATGAGTCTTGGTTTTCATTTTTAGAAAGTAAAATCTAACAAACTTTCATATTTAATATTTTTTTAATGGGCCAACAAGCTTTCATATTTAATTTATGGAGATAATATATTTTTTTATCCAATAGATAAATTATACAATATTTATCAAATAGTTTATATAATTAATATTTAATATTGTAAAAGTCTAAGTATCTATAATATAATATATTTATTTAGATTCAAATATTATACATATCTTAAAATAAATAAATTTTATAATATAAATAAATATTCAAATTATCAAAAAATCATAAATAGAGAAATGCATTAATTTTTTTTTTATATTTAACTTTATTTTATATACAAATGATATAAAATAAAAAATGATAAAAAATTACATAAATGAAATATATAAATAAAAAATAAATAAAAATATTATTTTATATCAAATAATTGACCCGCGGGTGCGACTCTAGTGTTTGATAAAAACATACCATCATCAAAGAAAAATAAAAGTCCATATTTGATTATTGATAGGAATAAATTAACCAATGCTAATAAAAGCACAAATTAATATTTTCTAGAACCAAAAATTTCAGAAAATAAAAATAATGTCTTAAATTCAAGAACAAAATAATCAATTCAAAAAAAACCATACAAACAGAGAATTAAGAGATAAGAGACTAATCAAAAGACTAAAAATTTTATTTATTTCTGCATAATAAAACATTGGCACCTAAATTACTATTATAAAAAATATTAAAATCCCAATTAAGTTAGAAAACCAAAACGCTAATTAAAGTCCATAAATGTGTTACTTTTTTTTCTCTAAGATAACTTATATAACTTGCAACTGAGTTGTGACTGTTTTTATAGATAGAGATTGTTTTTTTTTGTCTATTACATCATTAGTATTACAGATTTTTAGGAATGCGAAAACAACTTCTACTTGCGATAATTCTATGACACAAATACTTTTCGACATGCGGTTCTTATTGACAAATTCTAATTGAGGTTGAATTGAGTTGGAGCTATGCATAAGGGTTAAGAAAAGAAATTTTCATGTAAGTAAAGCTTTAGAAAAGAAGAAAAATTACTTGGAAAGGAAGGTTTTCAAAAAAAAGAAAATGTCATCAAAGTTTTACAAATTTTTCAAGGTGAGTGAAAGTCTGTAAGATTATTTCAGGATGTAGTGAATAATATAATATGTTTTTTCCTGTGAAACAACAATGAGAATCTTGAAATATTTTGATTGGATGTATATTGCATTACTTGTCGTGTTATGATCCATGTTAGTATGAGAGGAGTGTCTCACTCATGGTTAGTCCTTCTAATACTGATGCATCTCTTTTTATGATGCAAGTATAGCAAGTTGTTTGTGAAGCTCATGTGATTACGGCTGAGGAGAAGATGACATACCAAAATTTTGTTGTCTAGTTATTGAGGTTTGAATTGCTTATGTTATGATAGGTTATTTAAAAATTTAGCTGTTATTAGAGTTTTAAATAATGAATTGTTGTTACTTAATTAAAGTATGATATTTAGTTAAAATAAGTTTTGAATAGGTAGGTCTAGAACATTTTAGTTCTTACAGAACTAGATTGGAATGTTTTACTTATGATTTATTTATTTAGGGTTTAGGGATTAGTTTAAGGAACAAGATCGAGTATTTAGTGTTAAAGATTTAGAATTTAATATTTAAGGCTTAAGATTTAATAATTTGGGGTTTAGTAGTTAGGATTATGATTTAGGGTTACGGTTGAGTATTTAATGTTTAGTGTTTAGAATTTTAAATTATGATTTAGTATTTAGAGCATAAGATTTATTATCTAATGTTTAGTTTAGTATTTAAAAATTTAGTGCTTATTATTTAGGGTTAGGATTGTTTAGCGTTGTATAATTATTCTGTCTGTAGAGGCAGTTTAGTCAATTGCATGTTATCAACATAATGGTATTTTTTTTAAATGTAAAAGAAATATGGTATTTATTCTAAACACTAAATACTAAATCCAAAACTTTAAATATTAAATTACAACCCCGAAATTATAAACTCTAAATCATAAATACTAAATTCTTAATCCAAAATTTGTAATTCTAAACCCTAGATATTAAAACAAAAACTTTAAATATGTATCTGTAATTCTTAATACTTGATCAAGTTAATTAAGGAAATTTTAGGCAAATTACTCTATCACAATGATATTTATAAAAATATACAAAAGTTAATAATAGTATTTATGCAAAGTGATATATAAAAATGATAGTTATGATAATATTACTAAATCTAAACATTTTGACATTTACAATTGATAAATAAAAATTAAGTATAAATGTTAAAAAAAAATCTTCAGAAAAAAAAAATTAATTAAAATAACATTAACAAAAGAAGACACGCGCACAACAGAGATTACTCAAAGCAGTTAGCAAGTAAGCAGAGTCTTATGTGCGATTTTGTCCCTCTTTTTTCCATGTTCGGTCCGAAGAAAAGGTTCGTGTCTTTCCGAACACCCAAAAATCAAATATTATACTATTAAGCAAATTTTTTCGACCAGAGAGTAAATCAATTGTTAGATAGTATAATTACAAAAATAGGGCCAATGCACTATCTTTAGATTTGTTAAAAAAATTATTAATGACTGATGCAAGAATTACAGACTACCACTTACAAGTTTCATCAACTTTATATAACAATCCATAATTTTGCTTTATGTTATAAACCTTGAATTTAGGTAAAAGCTAACTCTGGAAGCATCATTGGCTAAGAATTTAAAGACTTTGCCCAAATCTAGAGAATGCGGTCTATTATAGATTAAAGGACGTAAAGACTTTTCAAAGTTTTTGGTATGCGTAAATAGAATTGTTCATCGTTGTCTCATGTTTCGGAGAGAATTTGTCTATAAAAAAGAATGTTTTATCTTCAAAACCGTTTGTCGAAGATCTAAGTATTGCGGAAAAAATTTGTCCATCATAGGAATATCGTACAATTGTAAGTAGAAAATGTTCTCATATTTATCTATAATATTAATGATGTAATAGACGATAAAAAATAAAAATAAAAACAAACTATGGTACCTTACATAAAAGAACCAATTTTAGCAATGTGTTATTTAACAAAAACAAATTTGTTTCACTTTGACTTTTGGTTGCACATAACTCCGACCTAGCTGAGAAGAAAAAGAGAATATTATTTCACATTGAATATTGAGCGACTATCATCGATAATATATAAAAGATATGAGTTAATCGGGTTGGACAAAATAATTGTAACCAAAAAAAAAAACAGTAAATGAGTGTTCTGTTTGGTTTCGGTTTTTCTTAAGAACCTGTTTGGTAAGCATTCTAAAATTATTTTGGTTTCGATTCAGTTTCAGTTAAAAACAGTAAAATCATTCGGTTTTCCCGTTTTTAGTTCTCTTTTCATTTATGCTTAGATATATAATTAATATATAAGAAAATATTTTAATCATTAAATTTAACTTGTGTCAATGTCGACAACACATTACACTTTTGACAACATTAACAAAAAAGTATGGAAAACTGTCTGATCTTGTTTAAAAATTTGACTAAAAAAACTAATTAAAAACTTCATAAGAATTATAAATACATCTTAAAATCATTCTCCTTGTATCTTGTTTCTTCACAAAAAAAGCATAGAAAATAAACTTAGTTTAAATCTTCGATCTCAAGTTATAATACATTTCTGTAAAATGAGATCCTCCTTGTTCATCTCTATATTGGTCATCTTTCTTCTATTTACTTCAGCTCAAGGTATTAAAAGTACATCTTCAGCTAATGTAAATATTATAGAGCATGAAGTTAATTAATACTATGTTTATTTTACAGGTTCTCGATTAAAGAAACGTGTACAAAAACTCATCCATCATAAAATCAAAGTAAGCCATATAAACTAAAAGTAGATATAAATGCAACTAATTGTTAAAACTATATAGTAAACTATAGTCACATGCATATAAATTAATTTATTTATCCTTAACTCACCATTTATCAATAGTTACATGTTGTTTTATTGTATCATTTCGTATAATATAAATAGAAATTGAGTTATATATTGTAAATTCATCCAGATAATTCAAATAGTAACAAAAAATTACAAATACGCAATAAAAATTTGATCGCAAAAAACATAATCATATGTTAAAATAAATAAATATATGTGCTAACAACGGATCAAATTTATTGTGACATAGTTATCACAATCTACTTTTGATTCTAAAAGTCTTACACTAATGATTTAGGGTTTATATCTTAAGGTTTATTTTGTGATTCATTGGATTCTCAATAGTTTAGTTTATTTTGAAAATATAAAGGTGGTTCAAAGTTTTTATACGAGGCATCGAACAACCAATGGCGGACAGCGAAAAGCTCTGAACGAAGAGAAGCAAAGAGTTCATCAAGATTCAAAGAAATCAAACCACTGGTTGCCTAACATCCATGAAGATTACTATGGACCAAGGGCTCATCGGCCACGGCACCACTAGCTATTCTTCTTCATTGTTTTTCTTGTTTGTTTCAGAGTTCTATATATTCTTTTTAAACTATGTCAAAAATATAGTTATATTAATTTTTTTTAGCATGATTGAGATTAGCAAAAAAAAAGAATTTAAATCAAACTTCAATATCATTCATACAAACTTTTACTGTCTTCAAAAAAAAATAAAAATAATATATATATATATANCATAGAACATTGTCTACCACCGTAACTACTATTATATGCAGATGACATTAAATATTATTTTTTAATAAACTGTAAATATTTTTTTTTTAATAAACTGTAAATATTATTTAAAGATGCTTAAATCGTATATATAGTAGTTACGGTGTGAAGAAGAATAAGAGAGTGAATGAGAAATTTCAGGGAAAAACCGTCCTAATGCTCAAACTTAGACCAGAACTTGACGAAGCTGAGGACGTCAAAAGGGAGATTTTGATGACTGATCAAGTAGAAGTGGCTTTGACTGAAGCTCAAACTGGAGAAACTAGAATCAAGCCGCATATACGAAAGACTAATCACCTTCTTAGACCTCGACACTAGCACGAAGAAGTCATCTGAGGCCTCTTCTTTCTCCTGCGCCTCCAGCAACAACCCGTGGAGCAAGCTGAAATCTCTGAAGGTGGAACTTAAAATCTTCTCAGCTGGGTTATGATATACTTTTCTTGGTGCTAATTCAACAGATCCTTTGATTATTAACGCTGATTTGAACAATGTTGATTTACTCTTATGCGAGCTTAGGAAGTATTGTAAGGCCTTAGAAATTAGAATATTCCCTTGACGATATTACTGAGATTTCAGCTAATTTATTTATGCAGAGAATCCATTTAGAGAATGAGTCAATGAATTATATAAAACATTAGAGGAGGTTAAACTCGAATCTAAAAAGATCTGGTTAGTAAAGGTGGTTCTTAGTTTACCTCGTTACTTGTTTACATTTAGCATTCTTAGTTTACAAAACACCAAAATCATATTTTTATTTACTTGTTTTCCATCTTAAACATAGTTACAATACTTGTTTCGAATTGTAGTCTTTGGTTCATGTGGATTCGAACCTTAAATACTATTGCGTTTGGTTGTACATTTGCAAACTATTTTGGGTTTAAAACTCTGTGTAACAAGTTTTTAGCGCCGTTGCTGGGGACCAATAGCCTTACTTTCGTTTCTAAGTATTTATAACTTAGTCTAAAATTACTGATTCGTTGTATCCTTTGCTTGTTGGTGTATTTCAGGTGCATGATCAGGAAAAAAAAATCCACAAGATCTAATCCAATTCACGAATCAGCAGCTAGCAGAGATAGAACGAACGAATAGAGCAAACAGAACAAGAAGGAATCAACCACTTGAAATGGAAGATATATTCAACAACCCTCCAGCGGATAATGCTTAAGCCGAGACAGCCGCTCAACAGGCTGCTCTACTCTGGCAGATGCAACGCAAGTTGTAAGAGTTGAGAGCATAACAACTGCAGCCGCGGGTCCAGGTCTAGACTATTGGAGACACTGACACACCATTTACCTACTACCAGAATAGAGCTGTTATCTGTCCTAAAGAGATTCAAAGTCCTGACTTTGAGATCAAACCTCAAATGATAGCCTTTGTGAAGCAGCACACTTTCCATGGATTACCAGCTGAAAATCCGATGGGTAAAATCGGGAACTCATAGGAGATTTGCAATACGACAAAGTCTCATGTAGTTCCTCCTGATTGGGTCAGATGCAAGTTGTTCTCATTCTCACTTGCTGACAAAGTCCATAGGTGGCTTAAGTCACTTCCTCCAGCCACCTACACCAGGTGGCCTGCTGCTCGATATGGTTTTATAGACAACTTCGATATGAAATCTAAGACTACAGTTTTGAAGAACAAGATCATCACCTTCTCTCAACTTCAAGGTGAATCTTTTTGTGAAGCTTGGAAGCGTTTCAAGGAATATAGAAGAGAGTGTCCTCACCATGGATATTCCGATGAAAAATGTTGAGCATATTCTATGATGGGGTTGATTAGGAGTACAAAAACTCACTTAATTCTGCTATCAATGATAACTTTATGACTCAGAGAATCGCATGAGCATATCAGTTGACTGATAACTTGGCTACAAGTTCAAAAATGAGAAGCTCGTTAGAAGTTTTTGGTTTTTGTTTGGTTCTACAAAATTTTCTTTATCTTTAATAGAAACATAATCCGAAAAAACAAAACCCCCAAAAAACCGAAATCCCTTAAAAACGAATCAAAAAATAAAAACACCAAAACTCCCTATTATAATTTAGTTTATTTCAGATAAACCGAAAAATCAAAATCTGAATTACAAACTGAAAAAAAAAAATATTTAACTCATAATCCGACTGGTTTTAACACATAGACCAATTCAGTTTCGATGTTTTGGATTGGTTTGAGTTTGGGATTCTATTCAGATTTATTTATGTCCACCCCTATTTCAAACCTTGTTTTCTCCACCGTCTTAATATATTTTCTCTTTCTTTTTGGTTTTCAAAAGCTAGTTAATTAAAGAAGACTGTTATAACCAAAAGTAAGAAGTAAGAGTTGAACAAATCTTCAGACATACTACAAAACTTACGAAGTACGATTTGTACAAGACACAACAGAACCAGAAAGCCTCCTCAACTAGTACTACCTCTGTCTTTTGCCTGTAATGCTTGTAGATTGAGCAGCCAAAGTACAATCTCTAGCCCAATGTCCTTGTTTTCCACATTTATAACACTCTCCAGAAGAGGATGTGACCTTCCCTTGCGCTGATTGAACCTGTTGATTACTAGATTGACCGGTACAGTCTCTTGCCCAATGTCCTTGCTTCCCACATTTGTAACATTCTCCACCTGAAGAGGCAGACTTCACTTGCACTGGTTCAGGCCTCGGATTAACGAACTCAGCAGTACAGTCTCTTGCCCAATGTCCTTGCTTCCCACATTTATAACATTCTCCACCTGAAGAGGCAGACTTCACTTGCACTGGTTCAGGCTTCGGATTAATAAACTCGGCAGTGCAGTCTCTTGCCCAATGTCCTTGTTTTCCGCATTTATAACAATCTCCAGCTGAAGATATTGGTTTTACTAGTCCTGTATCGGATAACGGATTACCAAACTGAACAGAGCTTACTGTATTATCATTGCACCATTTGAAGAAACCACAAGACCCCTGCCATTACGAGAAAGCCATGTTATTACACATACACTCAGAGCAAAGCAAAATACTACATTAACTATTTAATCATTGTATATATAATTCAATTTTTCACTTATTGTTCCTTGATGGTTCTTGGGACTAGTTAGGTGTGCGCCAAAAATCTACAAACTTTGAAGAAACCAAAAGAGTCAAGCTGGTAAGAGGAAGCCATAGCTTATACAACTAAATAAACACTCAGGGCAAAGCAAAATACAACATTAACCATTGTATCGAAAACTTCAATTTTTCACTTTTTCATGATGGTTCTTGATACTAGTTAGTTGATGCCTAGAATCTAGAAACTTTGAAGAAACCAAAAGAGCTCAGCTAGTAAGAGGAAGCCATACAACTAAACATTCACTCAGTGCTTAGCAAAATACTACATTATCATTTAACCATTGTATCGAGAACTTCAATTTTTCACTTTTCTATGATGGTTCTTGTTAGTTGTTACTAGTTAGTTGTATGCCAAAAATCTACGAAGTTTGAAGAAACCAAAAGAGCCCGGACTGTACGAGGAAGCCATACAACTAAACATACACTCAGAGCTAAGCAAAATAGTGAATACTACATTATCCATAACCATTGTATTGAAAATATTCAATTTTGTCACTTTTCCCTGATGCTTCTTGATACTTGATGGTTCTTGGCACTAGTTGTAAGCCAACAATCTACGAACTTTTATCTTTTCATAGTTGTATGACAAGTTATCACTCTAATTTCATCACTAACATAAGAGAAAAAAGCTCCTACCAACAAAAGCTTACATAATAAACTATTGAAGTTCACATTACTATTTGATGATTGATATAAGTATACTTGTTGCAGATAAGTAAGCCAAGTTATAAAACAATGAATAAACATACCTCAAAAACAGGACATCGATAAAACTGACGACCAATGTTCTCTCCTGTTTTAGCAGTAAGAACACGGCACAAACCAGCACCACAAGGACATTGATGATCTGGAAACTTAGAATCACTAGTGGTTCCATAACTATGACTTGTTGTTGAAGAAGATTGAACTGCATCACACCATTGAAAAAACCCACAACCTCCATTTTCCTAACAAATATAATGAATAAAACTTTTTTTTTTCTCATAGGCATTTTATCGAACACTTTGTAAACATAAATAAGAGAACCTCTCTAAAAGGACATTTGTAGAATTTGCGTCCAGGATTTTTCTGAGTGTTTGATGTGAGAATCAAACAAAGGCCTATTCCACATGGACAAGTCTTCTCTGGATAATCTGATTGTTCCGTTGCAATGCCTCCTTCGTCTGATCTTTGAAATCCACCGATGCTGTGAGATTTAGAGGCGGGATTAAGAGGACTGTGTTGCCAGTGTTCGCTTTTGCTTCCTTTTAAAGCCGCCATGTATGGTCCTTCTTCAGGTATAGAAACCTTAGGGCGTTTTGCTAAAGCTGCTTTTGCTTCAATTGCAGCGACTTCTAGTAAGAAATCATCTTCTTCCTCAATAGTTTCGACCTGAATCGTGTTTTTCTCCATTTCTACGATCGTCTTTGTTTCTATTTTGTTTTCCTTATTTTTAACCTTTGCCCGTTCGTGTTTGTCGATTTTGGAGTTTTTGCTTTTTGATTTTGATTAACTAACCTTTGCAGCTACGAAGCCACGTGGCAGTATATATAATTTTTTTTTGAAATACTTGGATTAAGTGTTATAAAATATTAATAATATGTATTCCTATCATGTGAAAAGTTTAGATTACATATTTTAATATTTATTCATGTTCTATTAATCATAACAGAAATTTAGAACACATATTCAAAATTTCTTAGAATTTACACTATAAAAATATTGAATATGTAATTTAGTAATTTGTTCTTATTCTATGACAATTAGAATATAATTCTACCATTTAGAACAAATATTCTAAAAAAATTCAGAAAATATATTTTAAATTTTCATAAAAATTTTTTAGAGATAAAATCTGATTTAAAAAATATGATATAAACTACTTAATTATTAATTTTTATTTTGTTTTAAAAATTATAATTATATTTTTTGTTGATAAAGTTTTTAAAATTTACTCTTAATAATTACTAAAATAAAATAAAAAATAAAAATAAATATTATATATTTACGTGCACTTTTTTAATGATAGTATATTTAACATTTTTAAATTATTTTTTAAAATTCTGTAAGCATATTTTGTGAATTATTTTTTTAAATTTTAATCTTAATAATTAATAAAATTTAAAAAAAATATATCATATATTCTCCAAAAAATATTATTATTTTTTTAATTATTTTATCAAAATTAATGTAGGTATTGTGTGTTTTTAATTTATTTACGTTTTTGTTTATCTCTTATTTTCAACAAATTTATTAGTTGCTTTTGTTATGTTATCTTATTTTAAATTAATTTGTATCAGTATATTATTTAATATATATTAAAGAAATATTAGTGTATTTTATATTTTTTTGTTTTTAATGTATTGATAATTTACAATGTGATTAAATTATACTATAAGTGATATTTTTTTATGTCGATAATACAAAATCAAATAATGAATTTATGAGTTTTACTAATACGAATTCGAATAATATAAAATTGTGAATTCGATTAACGGATATACGAAATAGATTAAAAAAAATTAACGGTTCATATTCGGTTTAGGTCGATATCATATTATATATATATCGTATAGGAAATATTAAAATATAAATTTTGGTTAAATAAAATTTAATTAAAATTTTACAAGTCTAACTCAAAGCATAACGAGAACAATAAGTTGACATGTAATCAGTAATAATTTGATACTAATAGAAGTTAAATAATTACGACAAATTAGGTGATAGTTTACACGTATTATTGTATCTAAATATTTTAAAAAAAATAAATAATATTTATATATATATATAGATATATATTTTTTTAGATTTTCTAATAATAATATTTATTCATTTAGTAGTTATAATGATTAGTTATCTTAAAAGAGTGTATTTATTAATATAAATTTTTGGATTTAATTTGAATTAAAAAATTATTTAAATAAATATTATCTATAATATTATATTGTTTAAATGATGTAAATAAAATATTATATATATATAATATATTTATATAAAAAGCAAAGAGATTAGGATCGTCGACTGAAATCAACTATCAAAACAGTATGGGTAATCGATGAGATACCATAAGGGCATCAAAATCTTTAAACGTGACAACTAGAAGAAGGAGAAGTTGCTTTGAAAAAAACATTGGGAATAAGAAATACTTAGGCAAAGCAAAAGTAAGAAGACAAAATATTATCATAAGAATTGGTTAGATAAGAGCAGGTTAGATAAGAGCAGGTCTAACAACAATTTCAAATTTAAAGATTTGAAATTTTTTCTTTAACAACAACTTTAAAACTTCAAATTTTGAAATTTTCCAAATTCAACTTCATATTTGAAGTTGGCTTCAAAATTTGAAGTTTTTATTTATTAGTCCTTCATGTTTTCATTTTTTACAAATAATATTAAATATTATTTATATCCTATTAACTTTTATATTATTTGATTAATATTTTATGTAATATTATTAATTATTTAAAATTACTATTAACTAAATTTATGTAAAAGTAATAAAAACTTATATAAAATAATATAACATCAAATATCATATGAAAAATAATTTTATCTAATAATTTATATATTTTATTTATAATTTATNATTTTTAGGATATTAATGCAAATTTTTTGAAATTTTTATTGTTTTTGTTAGCTAAAAATAAAATTAAAGATTATTATGTAATATATAAAACTTTTGAAATTTGATTTAAAGTTGTATTGTTGGAGAAAATACATACAAAATTCAAATTTGAAGTCATTGTTGGAGATGCTCTAAGGAGATTCATGAAACTGAAACATTAGACTTAGCATTTCCAACAACAATTTTCAATATTCAAATTTGAAGTTTTTTTTTCTTTATCAATAACTTCAAAACTTCAAATTTTATTTTTTAGTCCTTTATATTTTCATTTATCATAAATAATATTAAATATTTTTCTATCATATTAACTTTTATATTATTTTGTTAGTTATTATATAAATCAATATTATTAATCATTTTAAAAATACTATTAACTAAATTTATACAAAAAAATATTATATTTTAAAGAATTTATGTAAAATAAAATAACATAAGAATAATATAAAAAATAATTTTATCAAATAATTTATATATTTTATTTACTATTTATGTAACTTAGTTGAAAAAACTTTTAAAATATACATAATTTAGTTTACATCTACTATAATATAACAAATAATATTATTTTTTTATTTTTAAGATATGATTGTAATTTTTTTAATATTTTAGTTAGTAATTATAACTAAAACTGAGGATTATTATGTAATATATGAAAACTCTTGAAGTTTGATTTGAAGTTATATGGTCGAAGAAAACATATAAAAATTTAAAATTTGAAATTTGAAGTGAGATGCAGAGTATTCAAGAAACAACGTTAACTAATGCATTCTGCGTGTATAAGATATATCTTTTCATTAAGATGAATCTTGGGAGGAAGCTAGACCGGCACATATGTAAATGCAGTAGCTCGGCACATGCATAAAATACAAGACACATTAAACCGTGAAGTTCGGTCTAGTAAACTCTAATCCAGTTTATCGAAGATTTTAGTAAACATCAGTTCAGAGGTTTAAAGTAAAAGAGCTCGGATAAAGCAAGAAAGAACTCGACCTTCTTAATCAGTTCTTGGACAAGGAGGAAGTAAGTGTTAGCTCCAACCCCCATTAAAATTAAAAAGCCGAAGAAACTACCTTAGAATTCCTTTAAATAGGAAACATTTTTTAAGGATCGTAGTATCTAACTCTCATTAGAACACTCTCGAAAAACCTAATCTTTAAAAAAGCTCCAAGATTTCATGCTTCTTTTACTCCACGCAATTCACTTGTAATAAACCTAGTTTTCATACTTCTTCTTCATCATTAAAACCTAATTCTCTTCTTCTAAGTTATTGTTCATTATAAAATTATGTTTGAGCAGTATCCTCAAGTTCATTTTCTCTGAACCATATATGCCATATTAGCTAAAGAAAAATACTTGACTTGTGAACAAAAAAAAATGGGTAAAAAATAATAATATTTGAAGAAGTGTTACTTGACCCACAAAAAAAATGGCCCTTTAAAAACCCTTGGTCGTAAGAAATTCTCCAAGAATGACTCTGAGCTCTCAATTCAATTGAATTAACAAGAAAAAAATAGAAAATGACATCTTTAATTTAGGAAAATAATGAAAAGCTATTTTTGGTAAGAAGAAAGCCTAAACTTTACCAAGTAAAACTCCCACAAAGAAAATAAAATTTTGTTTTCAAAAAACAATGTTCAAAATTAAAGAAATCCTCAAAAACAATGTCCAAATATTTTTTGAAAAATAAACAACACAATCCAAGAAAAAACAACATTCTTAGAAGAAGAGACAAGACCAAACATCATCAGAGAGAACAAAACAATAACAACAAGAACAGCAGCTCCTTTACTTCTTCTTAACCCATGACTGCTGTTCTTTTTCTCTCCTTCTTCCTCCTTTGTTTCTTCTTCACCCCTTCTCTTCAATTAATCGGCGAATCCGAGGCGCTTTTGCGGTTCAAAACATCGGTGAATATAACAAAAGGAGACTTGGATTCATGGAGAATAGGAACCGATCCTTGCAATGGAAAATGGTTTGGTATATATTGTCACAGTCAAACCGTCTCGGGTATTCATATTACCCGACTCGGCCTCTCCGGGAGTATCAATATCAAAGATCTAGAGGCTCTCCCAAGTCTAAGAACAATCAGGCTTGACAACAATCTTCTCTCAGGTCCACTTCCTCCTTTCTTTAAGCTACCTGATTTGAGATCACTCTTACTCTCAAACAATAGCTTTACCGGAGAGATTGCTAATGATTTCTTTAAGGACGCGGTGCAACTCAAGCGGGTTTTTCTCGATCATAACCGTCTCTCGGGGAAAATCCCTGCTTCTTTAATGCAACTCACAGATATAGAAGAGATTCATATTCAAGGAAACCAGTTTACTGGTGAGATACCTCCACTTACAGATGTGAATAAGAGTCTAAAGTCCCTTGACCTATCTAACAATAACCTAGAAGGAGAGATACCAAAGAGCATTGCTGATAGGAAGAATATAGAGATGAAATTTGAAGGGAATCAGAAGCTTTGTGGGCCGCCTTTGAATACAAAATGCGAAGAGAATCCAGCATCTATAGGGCCAGAGTCGACGGAGAAGAACGAGGGTACTAGTAATGCTATCTTTATGGTCATAATCTTTCTTTTGATATTCTTGATTCTGGTTGCGATTATCGTAAGATGGAAGAAGAGAAGACAACCTGAGTTTCTTATGCTCGGCAAAGAAAACCTAAGCGACCAAGAGAGTGTACAAGTCCGCGTACCGGACTCAGTTAAGAAACCTTCCGATTCAAGCAAGAAGCGGAGTAACGCAGATGGTTCTTCAAAGAAAGGTTCAACTCATGAAAAAGGTGGAGCTGGAGGCATGGGAGATATTATAATGGTGAATAGTGAGAAAGGTTCATTTGGTTTACCTGATCTCATGAAGGCCGCGGCAGAGGTGCTAGGAAATGGTAGCCTTGGATCAGCTTATAAAGCTGTGATGGCTAATGGTTTATCTGTTGTTGTGAAGAGGATTAGAGATATGAATAAACTCCCAAGGGATGCGTTTGATATTGAGATGCAACGGTTTGGAAAACTTCGACATCCTAATGTTTTAACTCCTTTAGCTTATCATTATCGTCGTGAAGAGAAGCTTGTTGTCTCTGAGTACATGCCTAAAAGTAGTCTACTCTACGTTTTGCATGGTACTAAAACGTTTTCTTCTTCTTTTGTTGATTAATTCAGATAGCCTTGGGCATTCGGTTCAGTTTGTTCGGTTTATCGAAACTGAACCGAATTAGATCAGTTTCGGGTTATTTGGTTTCAAGTGAGTAAACCGATTGGAACATTTTTATTTTTAGGTAGATTTTTGGTTCGGTTTGAGTTAATATCCGGTTATTCGATCAACCGAATAATTGTAAAAAATCATGTTTCGGTTCGGGTTATTCGGTGTAAATTAACCCAAATAAACCAAACAACCCAAACCGAAAGATGATTTTTCAGATTTATTCGGTTTATTTGGGTTAATCAGATTGATTTCGAAAATATTTTTTTAACAAAAAACTGAACCGAATAAACTGAAAGCCAAACCGAACTGAAAGATGATTTTTCAGATTTATTCGGTTTATTTGGATTAATCGGATTGATTTCAAAAATATTTTTTTAACCAAAAACTGAACCGAATAAATCGAAAATCGAACCGAACAAACTGATATTTTTTTCGGTATTTCTTCAGAACCAATTTTTAAAAATAGAACAAATGAAAAAACGAACCGTTTAAACCGAACACCTAGAACGCCCAGGGCTAAATTTAGAACCACATGTTAAAATTTTCCTAGGAAAATTAAAATTTTTGAATCTTTTTTTTCTTTTAGGTGATCGTGGGGTCTATCATGCGGAGTTAACTTGGGCAACAAGGTTAAAAATCATACAAGGAATGGCCCGTGGGATGAACTTCTTACACGAAGAGTTTGCATCCTATGATCTCCCACATGGAAATCTCAAATCAAGCAATGTTCTATTAAACGAAACCTATGAACCATTGGTTAGTGATTACGCGTTTCTCCCGCTTCTTCAACCTAACAATGCCTCACAGGTTTTATTCGCGTTTAAATCTCCCGAATATGTCGAAACCCAAAAAGTTTCTCAAAAATCAGATGTATATTGCCTCGGAATTATCCTTCTTGAGATCATGACAGGGAAATTTCCTTCTCAATACTTAAACACCGGTAAAGGCGGAACGGATATAGTTGAATGGGTACAATCTTCAGTCGCGCAAAATAAAGAAGAAGAACTTATAGATCCGGAGATATCAAGTAATACTGATTCTATGAAACAAATGGTAGAGTTATTGCGGATCGGGGCTACTTGTATAGCAAATAACCCCGACCAGAGACAAGACATGAAAGAAACTGTTAGAAGGATAGAACAAGTAACACTTTGAGGAGATTTAAAATCTAACAGTAGAGAGAATGAAGCATATGGAATTTGTAGATACCAAAATGTTGAAAATGGCTCAACTGAAAAATACATATTTTTAGGTGAAGAGCAAACTAATTTTTGTTGTTTCATAGTTTTTTTTTTCTTTTAATTGTTATTCCTTTTTTTTTTCATTTTCTTTGTTAAAATATGTTATGTAAAACATTTTAGTAGTTTGATTTCTTCAATGTACTGATGTATATAAATCCATTTTTGGGTTATATAAGATGAATTGTTTTGCACAAATAACCATGAAACGCTTCAGCATGTCCGGTGGGTTTCATAATATTTAGGGCTCTAGGCAATTAGTTTTGGGTTTTTTTCCTTTAACCAAATTAAGAAAAAATCTAAACCTTCGGTTTGGGCCCATAGCAAATGCCCAGATTGCCATGGGTCAGAGGCGGACATGAGTATTGGTTGTTTTATGTTGTGGTTTTGTCCTCAATGTTTTCTTCTTGTGTCCTCCATGATGGATTTGTTTCCATTAATAAATTAAAAGTTGGATGTATTTGATAACCTTTCTCTTTTAATAATATGATGAGTTTTTATTCTCACTAGGGTTGTACCCGCGCGATGC
>KE156764.1:49581-87469 GCA_000411055.1 Leavenworthia alabamica
TCTGATTTTGAATTTATTAGCTTCTTCACCAAGTCTCATCTTTACAAATCTCCACCTGAGACAATGAAGATCAAGCTAATAACCTTTGCACACACACGAGAGAGTACATACCTTTAACTAGTATCTTGGATTCCAGCCTCGGATCCCTGAGTAGATTACTCGGGCTTGACCTGTAGCAAATTCAATGCTGCGTTGAACTTGCTTACCGCCAAGACTTTAGTGAAAATGTCAGCTGGATTCTTCTCAGTTGAAATTTTCGAAACCTGCACATCACCATTTGCAATCACATCCCTGATGTAATGGAACTTTACATCAATGTGTTTAGTCCTTTCATGGTGCACATTGTTCTTTGAGAGAGCAATTGCACTTTGAGAATCACAGAAGATTTCTATGGTCTTCTGTTCATATCCAAACTCTTTAAGCAAACCCTTTAGCCACACAGCTTCTTTTACCGCTTCAGTCAATGACATATACTCTGATTCTGTGGTTGAAAGAGCAACAACTCTTTGCAGACCAGACTTCCAACTAATGGTGTTTCCTCCAAGAGTAAACACTAAACCAGTGATTGATCTTCTTCGGTCTGGATCAGCACCAAAATCTGCATCACAATAACCCACCAGTTCAAACTTAGAGCTTCTTTTGTAGCATAACTTCGTTTGCAGAGTTCCTTTGATATATCTCATAACCCATTTAACTCCCAGCCAATGATCTCTGATTGGTTGACTCATGAATCTGCTTATGATTCCCACAGGATAAGCTAAATCAGGACGAGTGCCTACCATAGCATACATCAAACTCCCCACAGCATTGCTATATGGTATTGACTTCATAAAGTCTTCATCTCTAGCCAGCTTGTCTTCTGTAGCAGCACTTAGTTTCATATGAGCTCCCAATGGAGTTACCACAGACTTTGCTTCATGCATATTGTAGGTTTCTAGTACCTTGTTCAGGTATCCTTCTTGTGACAGCTTCAAGGTACCCTGACTTCTATCTCTGATGATTTCCATACCAAGAATCTTCTTTGCAGGACCAAGATCCTTCATTTCAAACTTTAACCCAAGCTCCTTTTTCAAATTAGCAATTGCTTCTTTGTCTTTAGCAGCTACTAGCATATCATCAACATAGATGAATAAGTACATCACTGAATCTTCACCAAGCTTCTTTGTGTAAGCACAACTATCATACAAGCTCCTCACAAAGCCGATTTCAGACATGTAGTTGTCAAATTTTTCATTCCATTTTCTTGGTGCCTGCTTCAACCCATAGAGAGCTTTGTTCAATAAACAAACTTGATTTTCCTTGAACATACTTTCATATCCCTCAGGAGGAGTCATGTAGATCTTTTCTTCAAGTTCACCATGGAGAAAAACTGTTTTGACATCTAACTGCTCCAGCTCTAAATCTTCTTGAGCAACTACCGTAAGCAGAATCCTTATGGAGACATGCTTCACTACTGGAGCAAAAATATCATGATAATCAACTCCTTCTTTCTGGGCATATACTTTGGCGACAAGTCTAGCTTTATACCGAGGCTCTTCTACTCCAGGTATCCCAAGTTTATACTTGAAGATCCATCGACAACCAATGACTTTTTGATTTTCAGGTCTGTCAACTGTTGTCCAAGTATGATTCTTTGTCTGAGAATCCATTTCTTCATCCATAGCTAGCTTCCAGTTCAACCAATTTTCATCTCTTTTTGCTTCTCTATAATCTTCAGGTTCAATGGCATATCCATCTTCTGTTGTATACAAAGCTTCACATTGATAGTCTTCATCATCAAATTTCACAGGTGCTCTGATTTGTCTTCTTTCTCTATCTCTAGCTAGATGATAGCTTCTAGGAGACTGATTTATATCATTTCCTGTATCATCATCAATCATCACCGGTGAATTTGATATATTTGATCTTGATGGTTGAATCTCTGTTTCATGATCTCCACCTGAAGTAACATTCCTGTCTGCATCAAGATCTAACTCAACATAAGATCTAGGTAGATCATCTTCATCTGTAGCAATGTTTTCACTTCCTTTAATCAAGTCTTTGTAGATTGCATTCTCTTGAAAAAGAACATTTCTGCTGATGACAAACTTCTTTTCATCCAACAACCACACCTTATAACCTTTTACTCCACCAGGATAACCAACAAACACACCCTTCTTGGCTCTAGACCTTGAGTCTTCTGATTTTGAATTTATTAGCTTCTTCACCAAGTCTCATCTTTACAGATACTAACATGCCTGATCCAGCTCCGCCGGCTGTGAGCAAAGTCTCTCTTCAGCAAGTCAGAATCCTGAGCCACCACCGTCCTCCACTTCTCTCTCGAGGTCTCTGTTTCTCTTCTTTTGTTCCTCCATCTCTTCCGCTGACACCGTCACGTAGCCTCCTCTGTTTGACATTAACTAATTAGTTTAGTTGAAGTTTCTATCTCTAAAATATTTTACTTTGTTTCTCTTATAAAATGTTAAGGTTTTGTGTGTTCTTTACTGTGTCTAAGAGGGATGTAGTTTAGTTGTGTATTTCTATTGAAATTTGAGATAATTTGTTTGAATTTAAAAATTTGTTATAAAATTTTCTGAAATATCATCTAAACATACGAGATTTTGATCTTTGTATTTTTTATTAGGAAATCCTCTGAAATTTCATCTGAAATTTTTAAATAAAATTTTTACATTGTTTTAGTTACAATAGATTTGACGATATTTTTAAAAATTATTGTTTTAATAACACTAAATTTCAATAAATATTTTAAAATTTATGTTTCGTATCTCTGTTTTTGATATTTATTTTCTCCTTACTTTTATTTCATTATTTGGGTCAATATTTCACGTTTGGACAATAGCATGTTGTCGTGTCACTTGTAAATAGGAGCAAAAGATAAGGGTAAAAATTAAAAAAAAAACCAGAAAATAAAAAAATTATTAACTCAAGAGAATGAACACGTGGCTGTTTTTCATTAGTTGTTTGATAGTTCACGAAACTCCAAATTGAATTTAAATATTAATTTCAGTAATTTGTGTTTCTTCCACCTCTGAAACTCTTATACTGTTTATTATCATCATCTGCGTGTAAAGCACCTTCACGCCATCGTTGACGTCTCAGATCTTCAAATTAGCTTCTCTATAATTTTTCCCACGGAAACGCTAGCTATCGTATTTGCTCTCAGTTTTTCATCTATCGTTCATGTTTCCTTCAGTTTCTGCTCTACACTCAAATCGAAATTTTCCTTCACATTCTCGTTAAGATCTGTTTCGTTTCTAGATCCTTCTTCGAAACGACGATTTGGTGATCTCCATTATTCCAAATCATCACCTGTAGATTTGAATTTCATCCAATTTTAGGGATTTGTGATATTTTTAGAAACTCGATTTGGGATTTGGTTAGTAAACATGGATTTTCCAGAAAACTTGGCATCATCGGATACAGTAGAAAGATTAGAACAAATAGTATCTCATTTCTTCCCAAAGGCATTACACATAGTTCTTAATTCTAGAATCCCTTCGTTACAATCTCGTAGTCGTAGTCGTGAGCGTTTCTCAGGTCTAACTGTTAGAAAAAGTGATAAATGGTTTAATCTTGTGATGGGAGATCGTCCTGCTGCTTTAGAGAAATTGCATTCTTGGCATAGAAATGTTTTGGATTCTATGATTATTGATATCATTCTTGTTCATCATGATGATGCCAATTCCATTGCTAGATCAACTGAGACTGTTATTGAGCGTTGGGTTATTCAATATGAGAATCCATTGATTATGTCTCCTCAGAGTTATGATTCTTCTACTTCTTATCAGAAGGTTTACAAGAAATCTATCATTCTATTGCGTTCTCTTTATTCGCAGACTCGGCTACTACCTGCTTATCGTGTTTCTAGGCAGTTGAGTTCTTCTCTGGCTTCTTCTGGTTATGATCTTATTTACAAGGTTTCTTCTTACAGTGATGTATTCTCTGCTCCTGTCACTGAAACTATGAAAGAGTTTCGTTTTGCTGCAGTTGAAGTTCCTCCTGGTCGTCTTTGTGCCTCTGTTACTTATCGTTCTGATCTATCAGATTTTGATCTTGGTGCTCACATTACATTGCCTCCAACTATTATAACTGATTATGTAGGAAGTCCTGCAACAGATCCTATGAGGTTTTTTCCTTCGCCAGGGACAAGTGTTGAAGGCACATCTTTTTCAGTTAGAGCTGGTCGTCCTCCATTGACTGGTTCATCTGCTGAACGTCCTCATAGCTGGACCAGCGGCTTTCATAGACCTCCTGCTCAATTCACAACACCAAACCAAGCTTTTTCTCCTGCTCATTCACATCAATTTTCACCAGGGATGCACGATTTTCACTGGTCACGTACAGATGGTTTTGGTGACAATCACCAGCTTTCGCCTCCTTTTTCTCCTTCAGGTTCTCCCTCTACTCCAAGATACATGTCAGGGAGTAACATTCCGCAAATTAATGTGAGACCAGGGACTTCTCCAGTGACCATTCCTTCCTCAGCCACATTCAATAGATACGTTTCATCTAACTTCTCTGAGCCAAGTAGGAATCTACTCCCTCCTTTTTCCCCCAAAAGCGCAAGACGTTCCCCTTCATCACAGGACTCTTTTCCTGGGATTGCATTGTACAAAAGTTCAAGAAGCGGAGAGTCTCCTTCCGGATTAATGAACCAGTACACTGCCCAGAAGGTTATGCTTCTTACTTTTTATGTGCTTTACTTAATGCAAGAACAAGATCACAATGTTTGTAATTTGTATTGCCTATTCTCATAAGTTGTGTTGTTTTGAATCTACTCTTCAGCTATCAAAGGAGAGCAAATATGATTCAGGCCGCTTCTCAGGACTTCTGTCTTCAAGTGGTTCACCAAGATTCGGGTTTTCTAGAAGCCCCAGTAGATTATCTTCCCAAGAGGACTTGGATGATCCTGATTGTTCATGCCCTTTTGATTTCGATGATGTTGACGAGTCAGGACTTCAGTACAGGTAGTTGGCTTTATCTCATACCTAGCTTATATAACTCAATGATAATATATATATTTGGATTAGTTTTATGAATTCTTTACACAGAGAGCTGATCAATGACAAAATATTATCAAGAAAACACTAAAATGTTGGCTGTTTTGCGTAATGTGAAATTCTTGACATTGACTATTTGTTGAGATTTGTAGCCTTTGGTAAATATAATGACATAGTTTTGTAACTTGTTTCCGGTGCAGCCAAAGTCTTGATCGGAAGAAAACTTCGAGCTCTAATTCACAGTCCCTATCTATAGGGAGAAAGTCACAGGACGCAGCGGTTGGAGTTCTGGTTCACATGCTGAAGACAGCACCACCGTTAAGACAAGACTCAAGCACTTATATGTCGTCAGTTTCTGGAATTCAGAGAGAAGGATCCGTTTCAGTATCAAAGTCAGGTACAGAATCTGAATTCTCAATGGCTCGAAGCACATCAGATGCACTTGAGGAGCTGAGAAACTACAAGCAGCTCAAAGACTTGCTTCTCGCCAAATCTAAGAGGAGCAACTCGTGTTCACTGAACCAAAACGAAAGAGTAATCAAGATATGAGTTATCAGATAAATGTTTATAAATATGGATTTGATGACGAATACTTAACTTCCTCTGTATAAAATGATGCCAAAGAGCAATCACGTTTTAATTTCTGTAAACGAACTTGGCTTTAAATATGTACAATAAAAAATTGAATTTATTATTTGCTGTTGTTGATTGATCAAAAGCACACTGCAACAGTCCTATATTTGTAATAACATAAAAAAACTGTTGAACAAAAACAGTAACGTTTTAAGTGGGTTATATATTATCTTTGGCCATAAAGTCACAGGATGAGCATAAAAAGGTTCTCAACGAGAGAGACAAGAGTTTAAATTTAAAACGCAAAGGCCCATTCAGATAAAAGGGTACACCAAAACACACACAAAAGTTCTGAGCTTCAAATTATCCAGAATCTACACATATTCAGCATGTGCAACCTTTCCCCACATCTTTACGTTTGTTTACACACACATAATAAAGCTCTTAAGCCTTTCCTTGCCTTCACAAAAATAAAACTTATCCAAAAAATGTCTTCCGTCTGCTGCACAACTACTGAGAAAAAAACAAACAAACCCAAAAGCATAAGACGCTGATAATAAGAGACTATAATAGCTCTTATGAGATTTATTTACCTCCTCTAGATGGTCGCAATCTGTTTTTACACTATGATCACATATTACAATTTCTAGGAGGCTTCAGAAGTGATATCTCCAGTTAATAGCGTTCCTCTAAACCCTTCTTCTATATCTTGACCCCCTGTTTTCTTATCACACAACTCATCTGTTCAAACCATCAAGATTATTATTAGACATCTTCCTAACCAAACAGGAAAAAAATTATAATAGTAAATTTAGTTACCAGCAATATCGCGGTGTTCATGCATCTCAGAATCTCTAACCCAAAGCCTGTCACCAGGGAATATGTTCATATCTGCAAGGGTTGCAGATTCCTGATCAATTGGTGTTGTGCCTTTGTGAAGTTCCTGGTTTTCCTTCATCACCTACATATTATTAAATCCCCATGTTCATTGTATATCAGCAAGTAATCTACTGAAAAAAAAAAAAAAAAACTTAAAAGGAACCTTACCCCAAGTAATTCCCAAATCATCATCTTTAATTGGTATACGGTCGTTGTTGCTGACACTTTCAGAGTTGTCATGTTTCCATAGTTTGTCCTCCGAGATCGCTTTGAGATACGGCGATCCACCTCAATGCCAGAGTCAGATGCCTCTAACATTGCTTTGGGAGCTTCCTTTCCACGAACAAGATGAACAAATACATCTCCCTCAGAGTAACTAAGTTTCTGCATCAACTCACAGCTTTCTCTCTCTCCTATGCATTCCTCACAAATCTAGCGAAATTAAAAGACCCTGTTAAATGAAAACTATATCCATGGAAGGCATACGATAATCAATGTAACATGCAAATGATTACATCTATTTTTAAGAGCAGACGGGATCCTATAATACATCTGAACCTCATATATGGAAAAGCTAGATCAGCATTGCTATTCAATATATTATCACAAACTCGACAAAATAAAAGGCTCAATATAAACATAGCTGCTAGATGTATTGAAAAAAACACAATAATGAAAATACCACTGGGGATGTGCTGAGAATAAGCTGTTGAGCATCAGTTTCCATATTATCATCAGTCTCAAGATCCATGACGTCTTGAGATGAATTCTGTTCTGGGTTGTTGCCACCCTCAATAAAAGCAGATATTCCATTAGCCATTGTTCCTCCCCACTCCTCACAGAAATATTTCCAATCATGCTCAGGGATTATTGTCAGCTTGTCAGTCTAAAAAAAGATGCAAGAAAACTATAGATTAGATTAAAGTTAGAGTTCCCCATCTCATGTCTGTGTTTGATGCTAAAACATCTAGCAACCATGAGAGAGGATGTAAACTGAATCGACAATTACAACACAAATTTGTTAACTAGGATTTATTCTAGAGACCATAAACCTTCCCAAGCTCTAAAAATCAGTCGTAAAACACTCAGACACCTCTCCACCTTTGATTAATCTCTTATTTATAATACCATGTTACTTCTACAGAAACTAGTTATGCTCATGTGACAAGTCTTAGTGGAAGGCTCTCCTGTGTTTCTCAGTTCCCACTCGGACATTGGCTTTGTTGTTTCAAATAATTTCAAAATAGATTAAGAATCATCTCACAATACGTGATGCACTTACAGATGGATTTTTCTGGAAATATGAGCCGCGTTTGCAAACAATTTCAGGGAGCCTTTCAAGGAGTCTTGTGTGCTGAAACAAACCATAGGAACAAACCATTAGGTTTATGCTTAAATTTGGTGGTGAGAAAGTGAAATAAGGCTTACGAATATACAACAGGTGATATTCACCCCGTTTACTAACACAAATCAAAATAGATACATGAGAGGCAACAGAGAAACGATTTAGACTAAGAACTTCTCTATATAGAGCTTTATCCTACAATATACAACTACTAGTAAATTGGAAACCTACTCACTGCTGAGCAATGGATCTTACCTTCTTGCATTTGAGACTATTAATGGCTCCATCAAGAAGTTCAGGCTCTGGTGCGGAAGAATTACTTTTTCCAGTCATGTTAATATAGCTTCTCCATTGCCCTAGCCACTGAGAAGGCACCAGGAAATATTGGTTTCTTGGCATTAATGCTACACCCTTTCCTGAGGCTAACTTCTCGTGATTTTGGCGCTGCTTGACCTTAAGTGTTCTGTTACATCAGATAGAGGTAAGAAAACTAAAGATATCAAAACCGATAGAAATAATAACTAATCATTATTAACCTTAGTGAATCCTCGAGGCAGGCAACCTCAGAGAGTTCCTCTGTACAAAGACAACATTGGCTGGACTCCAAAGGGAAACAAGTAGATCCCGAAGTATCTTCTGGCATAACTTTTTGGGCATCTTCGACCAGGAATGACCAGAAATTTTCTGGAACTAGAACTCTTTTTGCCCCTGGAGCTTGCTCTGGCATCAGTCCTCCATGATTGCACGTAATTACATTTGTGGGGCCCGCATCTGCTTCACTGGGAGCATCAAGGTTTTTCCTTTTTATCCATTGCTGCAACCTGGAAACATGATATTACACTTTAGAAGGAGGTCGATTTTTATAACCTAGATCCAGTGTTATAGGTTAGCGTGAGTCCCAAAGGCGTCTATTATTGAAGCAGCTAACTGTGAAACACCCAATAAAATAATAGTAATCAAGTGCTCCGTTAAATAAAGGAGCATCTGCATATAAATCAAGCTGTTAACAAGCAAAACCAAGCAAAAAGGTGTTATGAGAAACCTACAAGTTACAGGAGACATACATACCATACTCTAGAGATATAATACATGCCGTCCTCACACTTTCCCGAAAGAACATCATTTGCTATGCTTTTCATTAATGTTCTACGATCCCTATAACTGTCAGAAGAGATAACCATGCGAGCACCATCCATAAGACAGTCCCTGCAGTAGTCTTCTTTCCCTAACTTTGGTCCACCATTGAACTAGACGTAAGAGAAAATGATTGCATCAGCAATAAGTAATGATAACTTAGTATCAGAAATGTGTTGAGATAAGGGTGTGGAAAACCCCAGCAAGGAATTATAGCACATAATACCAAAGCAGATCTCTATTCACTAGAATCTAGAAACTACGACTTTTTCTGGCATATTATATTGAAAAACTTGAAAACAAGAAAAGTTTATGTCCTGAAAAGAGAAAGGAACTACCCATGAGCCACACAAAGTATATTGCATACCTTTGATTCTAATTTGGCCCATGCAATTTCAGATATTCGCTTCATGCAATTAACTTTTGAGGCCAGAACTTTCCCATGAGAACACAATAAAGGGGTGTTGTCTAAATCGCTACATCATACAAAAACATATAATCAACAAGACTTGAAAGCACGGATATTATCTGATATGCTAAACAGAAAATCATATTCACCTATAAATGAACATAGAAATCATATACAAACTTTCATAGGAAAAAACAATATCTAGAAGCTCGGTATGGATACAAAAGTCAACATATTCTGAAAAAAAATAGATGATGCAATTGAAAGACGAGATATTTTGTTACAGATTTAAATGTATTGTATGTTGAAAGATGTATAAAAAATGTGAATAACAACAAATCCATGTATGAGGAGCTTTACTTACGGAGGAAAAGTGGTATCAGCCCATAGACGAAGCCAATCTGTGGAGATCCAAAAATATTGTTCTTCAAGTGATTGAACAGCAGCTTCTGAAAGTATTGTCCGTACTTCTTGCTTCCTTTCAGTCAAAGCATTCAATTCTCTTTCCTTTCTTAAATCAAATTGCTTGCAACTCTCAAGAAATAATGCATTCATGTTATTGATCCATTCACAAAGATGCAATGGAAGATGTTCATCTTCAAGCTGTTGACCACTATCTACTTCTCCTTTAGTTATATCAACAGGATTTTCACTTTGTCCTTCCTGATTTTCCTGTTTACCGCATCTAAGACTATATATCAGCATATAAGCATCACTGGATGAGAAAACCTCTGACTTAGTAGAAGACCTACAGTCTGAAGAGCCTGATTGAATATCTGTGCCATTCCCACTACTAGCCTTACCATTACTCTCGGATTTTGCAGTTGAAGAGGAGCCTTCTTTAAATGGACGTTCACCCAGTTCCGACACTTGTTCATCATCAAACTCCCACCATAAGCCAGTCTTTTCATCTTTTATGTGAGCAACATAATGTCCACTATTCACAGCGCTTCCTTTGTGGATTAACACAGCAAAGAGATCATATGTCAACTCGTTTTGAGAAGATTCTGCCAATCTTGATCCCATATTCAGCACTTGAGGAAAAGAAAATGAAGAAGTAATTTTCTTCTTCGCTGTAGTCTGTTGACGTAATCCAGCCAAAAAAAATAAAGAGAAAAGTTAATGCAACTGAAAGAATTTCGTATCTAAGAATAAATAGGACAAAATGATGATTCAGTTTAAGCATATAAACATGCAAGTTTATAGCATGAGAAGGAAAAAAACAAAGGTATCATAATGACCATGAGTAAAATAATCGACAACTCAACCAGCCAAAGATAAAATTCAAGAAAAATCTCTCAGCATTTGTATCCCCCAAAGACATACAAGACGCAGATGTTGAAAAATTACACAGAAAAATAATCGAACTTTGATCCAAATCACAACAAATGACTATTCAAAACATGCAGATAATTTCTCATCACTAATGAACCAGGGCATATTAAGATTGAGGAAACTACCTTAGGAAGGAAAACACATCGCTTGAGCTGAAAAGTGATAACCGGCGGTAGTGTGCGTAGCTTAATGCAGCGTGTGGCATCTACTCTAGCGTTGCAACTTCCACAAAAATATTGATTATCCCCATCGAGGTGCTCCAAGCTAAGGTAATCATTCAAACTAGCATCCAAAGTTTTGAGGCCCTTGATATTCAACTCAAGGGCATAAAAATCCTCCACCTTTGAAGAAGCTTCTGAATCCATCCCACATTTTGAGCACCTACAAGAAAATAAAATGAAAACAAATAAACAGAGGAAAAATAGGTTAGGCAGTAGATATGTTCTTTTGTCTAGATAATACTATTTTGCTTTAAAAATAATAAAAACTTATGACATAAAAATATGAGCTGAATCTTACGTTGTCACATGTGAGACACTACCACGGAAGAGATCTTGCACGATTGTTTTGGCTTTGCGATTTCCAGAATGGCTTAAGCAGCGCTCAAGCAAGGACAAAAACAGTGTCAAGAACTCGTGGGTATCCTGTTGAACACCATTATCCAACTCCAGCGTCTTCACAAAAGCATCAGAATCAACAAAAGACTTTTTGCTAGCATGCAGCTGANAGACATCAACCTCAACAGAAAAAACACCTTCCCGGAAAGCAGTGTTCATGTAAAGACACTGAAGTATACTGTTAGCATAGCAAGTAGCACCCACATTAGTCAGACCAGCAGGTGTAGAGTCAGAAGCACGAAGATCCAAGGATGGATCTGGACCAAGTGACTGAATAATTTCAGACGTTTTCTGCCATAAACCAGATTTACGGCTTCCATTAACAGGTGGAACAAGACCACAAAAGCAGTTGGGATTGTCACGAGTGTTAACACGACAACCTTGACAAACAGGTTTAGAAATCATGAAGAGCTGATTAATGTCATCGTCAGTAACATCATTAGCCTCGTGAATTTTCCTGCAATAAAACAAATTTTCAACAAACAAAAAAAAAGAAATAAGGTAAGAAATGAGAGAAAAAGCTAAGGTTGTTGTTTTGTTGGTTTACCGGAGAATTTGAGAAGTAGATTCAACAGCGTCAGATGGTCTTTGTCTTTTGTTTTTGTTTCGAGTGTTAGGTCTACTCATTGTGTCACAATCGAAAACCCTAGAAAAAAACAACAAGTAATGTTATTTGATTCCACAATTAAAGAGAAATTTCAAAACACGAACAATGAATACATTATTATTAATTAAAATTCAAGAAAATCCCCAATTGAAAATGCAAACTTAAGGAGATGAAATCGAATCTAGGTTAAACAATTGAAGTCGAAACCCAGATCGAAAGTGGTGATAAATTGGAGAAAGAAAACAAAAGAGAGAGACAAGCAGAGAAAGTACCTGATAATCTACGAGAACGAGCTTATACAAAAGCTTAGCAAAGTAGAGAGAGCAACAACAGAGCTTAAGCTTCTCCTCCGTCGTCTTCAACTCCTTCGTCCTCCAGCAAACAATTTTTTTTTTTCTCTCAATTTTTTTTTTGTTTGCCCAATTGTTTCGTCCCGCGCTCTCTCATTTCAGATTATATAGAAATAGAAATAAAAACCAAAATCAATAATTTAACTAATTCTTCATACAAGATTTTATTACCATTCAAACAATGATAATTTATCCTTAGTCCTTACATGAAATTTCATCACCAAAAATGATCCTAAACAAACTTAATTTAGATTATGCATTAAATGTCATAACCAACTCGAAAATATTAAACGTGGACCAACAACACAAATCATGTCAACTTAATTAAAGTCTAAAATGTCGTCTGCAAACAAAAACAAGCACAATGTTGTGACAAACCAATAAACACACACAAACATTAAGACCAAAACAACTTCATCAAGCTCTATCACCACCATACGAGGATCCGTCATGACTTCGACCCTTGTTTGAATGCTCACCTTCTGTGCTTACTCTTTCGACATCTCCGTCTTCCTCTAATATCACCTCTGTACCTGTCCTCCTTGTCGCCTATGTACCATGCTTATAATCTTCCTCATCATCCCTAACAGTTTTACATCTCGATCTGTATCTACCCCTGTCATCCACTCCTTTATCATTCTCTTTTTCCTTGATGTTTCGTCCTCTATAACTATCCATCTTATGCTTACTGTAGTCATCCTCATCATCACCTCTATACCTATCCCTCCCATGGCTATTGTAGTCCTCATTCTCCTCTCTGATGTGCTTCCTTCCTCTTTGGTAACATTCATCCTTTGGTTTCTTCCTATTTTCATACTCTGCCTCACTGTCATCGGAGAGTCACTCTCTTGCAACTTTCCTCCTCATGCCCCACAAGAATCACTTCTATAAATTTTGGACACTACCTATTCATCATCTCTTTTCTGGCTTATTCCTCTACTGTAAACTTCTACTTTACTGCGCAGTTACTTCTTGTTCTCATTCTCATTGTCATCAGAGTCTCTAGCGGCTTTCTTGCCACCAGAATCACTTCTATACATGTCCTTCATATGATTGGACTCTCATCTTCCTCATCTCTTTTCTGCTTCCGTCCTTCAAGGTAAGCTTCTTCTTTCTTGTACAGTGGTTGTTTATTATCCCGAGGTTTGCTAACATCAGAATCATGCCTCTTTTGTCCGGCTCTTCTTTATTCATCACGTTTGTCCCTTGCTTCTTTAGAACCAGATCGGTTGGAGGGTCGACTCTTTTTGTGTGACTTCCTAAGTTTCTTTCTGTCATCACTATCTTCAGATTCAGAAAAGACAACTTCTTTTGTTTCTGCTGCGTTTCTTTGTAGCCTTCCTTCTTCTCTTCTCAGCATCTTCACTGTCAGAGTCAGATTCAGAATCTGAGCTGCTGTAGTCACTTTCACTTTCTTGTTTACGCCCCTTAGCCTTCTTCTTAGAGCGCCTGCTACAGTAACGACCAAGTTCATCAGACTCATCACTCATCCGAAGAATCACCATGTCGTCTCTTCTTGCTCTCCTTTTTCTAATGACGCTTAACTTCATCCACAATATCATCACCCCCTGTTTCATGTTTACCTTACCCTTAACATCTTTCTCATCTATATCCTCATCTGCCTTCCACCCACTTTCTCGGTCCAGAAACAAACGTTCTCGCCTCTCTTTCAGTCTACCATCAAAAGCCTCCCAAATTGGCTCATCCTCAATCAAACCCTCTTCAGCCACCTGTTGTTCAGGTAAAACCAACGCAACCATAAACGCTTCCATCTGCTTCTCTTTCCTTGCAGCAACCTGATGAGTTTGAGTATCAGAGATCTTGGAGTCACCAAGCGCAACTCTTTCCAGAAGAAGCAGCAGCAGCAGCTTCAAGATTCACTCTAGCTTCCTCAAGCTTCTGAGCAATCTCAGCATCAGAATAACCCTGATCAGCAAGCTCATCCTCAAGAATAGATAACTTAAGATGAATCTGACGCTTACGATCATGCTCAAGGATATCTTTGTTAGGTTCCTTAGATAAACCTGCAGTACCTTGATCATCCTCAAACCCTCTTCCACCATTAACAGGCTTACCACCATTTCTAGGCCTCACAAAGAACTTATTCATTTGAACGTAACCATTAGTTCCTGATCCTCTTGCTGTCTGTAACCCTTTTCCGTTATACATCGTTGAACTCTTTTATCTATGAACTAAATTCAATCGAAATCAATCGCCCTAAATCGAAGAGAAGAGGTTAAGATTCAAATCGAAACCCTTAGCGAATCCTATCACAACGTGGAAACAAAATAGAAACTAGGGCTCTTCGATTTAAAAACTAAATTACCAGAGAGTATGACAGCAAATGAGAATCGTCTAATCGATGCTGCGAAAGCTTGCAGACACTGAGGAGACGACGGTGAAAAATGAAGATAAGAGACTATGTCAGCCGAACGGCGTACCGGCGGTAGCGAAAGAGGTTAGACTGAGCTCTTTTCACAGAGCCTAAAAGGCTTAGAACTAGTATGTAAATTATATGGACTTTGGCCCAATCTGCTTAATGGACTAGTAACATATCCAAAAAAATGTCTAAATTCCAATTGATATAAAGCACCTCACATACAAAAAAAACACAATAAAACATGTACTTTAGAGCATTAATTTCATATTTTAAGTTTCTCGAACTACAAATTTGATATTTTTATATATTTTTTCCAACGATACAACTTCAAAACAAACTTCAAATATTTTATATATTTCATATTAATCTTTAGTATTAATTTAAAATAACTAAAACAATAAAAACTTTATAATTATATCTTAAAAATACGTAATTAATACTATTTTTATAGTATAATAGATACAAGCTATATTATATATATTTTAAAAATATTTTGAACTAAATTATATAAATAATAATAAAAAAATTATTTAAAAAATATATTTTCATATAATAATTTATGTTATTATATTTTATATAGATTTTTTTTAATATAATATTATTTTAATATAAATTTGCTTAATAATATTTGTAAGTGATCAATAATATTTGTTTACATAAAAATTAATAAAATAACATAAAAGTTAATATGATAGAAGTTAANAATAATAATAAAAAAATTATTTAAAAAATATATTTTCATATAATAATTTATGTTATTATATTTTATATAGATTTTTTTTAATATAATATTATTTTAATATAAATTTGCTTAATAATATTTGTAAGTGATCAATAATATTTGTTTACATAAAAATTAATAAAATAACATAAAAGTTAATATGATAGAAGTTAAATAATATAAAAGTTAATAAAGTAATATAAAAGTTAATATTATTTTTGATCTGAAAATATGAGGCACTAAAAAATAAAGAAAATTTGAAGTTGTTGTTGGAGTGAAAAAACTTCAAATCTTATAAAATTTGAAGTTGTTGTTGGAAATGCTCTCAGCTGTCGAAATAAATTATTAACATAACATGAACACTTATGTCATTTATTGTCTACGAATCTGAGATGGCCACAATCTTGTCCTGCCAGTTTAAATATACTAAATAAATATAAAATAAAAAATTCTAGTACTAGTTTAAAGTATTTTTACTAAATCAAGTAAAAACAATAACATTAAGGAAGAAAATGCCAAGTCAACTTTTGGCACTTTCTTTCAGTATCACAGATCGCAATACAAGTCATGTGTCTGGGGACGAATGTTCTTCACTGTCCAATAGTAATCTTCCAACTCGTAAAGCCCCCTGAAACATCCACACCCAACAAACACAACATTAGAGACTTGCAACTGAAACAAATTGGTCTCGAGACTCGAACCACACTTAATAGTCCTTGGTGATTTACAGGTCTTGTTTGGTTATACCAGAACCGTTCTCTAATAACAATCAAGGGAGTTTAAGTAAGAAACTTACGCAAGATCTTCCAAAGTGTCTGCTTTATTAATAGACTTCCCTTCAGGTAGTTCAAGACAAGAATGATGTGCTATCATCTCCTTTATCGTATATTTCGTGCTCTTAACATCATTATTCCACAATATGCTCTGCAACACAATAAACCCATAAAAATCTTCAAAATCAAATCGTGGATTGTAATATTTATTTTGTATTCTTAATTTGTTTTAAACCTTTCTAATGTATTCTTTTTTCACATCTTCCCAATGTGATTTTCCTTTTGGAGAGAAAATGGAAGCATTCCACATTGCTCCTCTTGCAACCATCACTGATGCAGCACCTGTTACAGTTTTAATACGAGTAAAATCATCGTATTCTAAAACATCTCCATTTGCAACAACGGGAATGGACAATGCTGCAACTACATCTGCTATCTCATTCCATTTAGCAGGATCTCTTGGTCGATCTGCAATTTTCCTTCCATGTACTGCAAGAGCTGGTACACCAAGTTTCTCGATTCTCC
Organism: Leavenworthia alabamica; assembly: GCA_000411055.1. Classification (NCBI taxonomy): domain Eukaryota; kingdom Viridiplantae; phylum Streptophyta; class Magnoliopsida; order Brassicales; family Brassicaceae; genus Leavenworthia; species Leavenworthia alabamica. The sequence continues at coordinate 66,230 of KE156764.1, forward strand.
TAGCTAATTCAACCGTATCTACTGGTGAGTTTAATAGACGAATTTTGCAAGTAACTGGTACATTTAAGTTTCTCTTAAGTGTTGACAAAATCTGAGATGGAGAAGAAGATAACACATGAGGTAAGTAAAAACAATTGATCAGTACGAAACTAAAGCATAGATATGCAAAAGAATTCACATGCATACATCATGAATTAGCTCGGGTTTACTTAACAAAGCAGCACCCATTCCTCCTTGAATAGAGAATGCTTTGGGGCAACCCATATTAATATCAACAGCTGCAACGTCATTGCATCTATACGATGAAACAAGCAAAAAATCAAGAAGTTCAGAATTCAAATGGAACATTGACTAAGAGATAAGGAATGACAAAACTTACACAATTTCAGCAGCCTTAAGAGCCCTAACAGCATTAGAAGTTCCCATTTGGAAAACAATCCTATTTCTTTCTTCATCACATGTGCTAAAGACGACATTATCAGTTCCTTTCTCCACAAACTCAGTTGTCTTAGCAGCAACTGTAGAGGGAGAACCACAATAAGAATTCGAAGAATAAGGAAGAAGCACAATAGCAACCTATATGATTCTCATGAAGATAAGCATTGAACACAATTGACCACAATGTGACACCATATCAAAACCTAGAGATGTTAGGGTTCGATTTCAAATTTGCTTAGCTATTGAATATCTCTATTGAAGTAGCAAACGATAAATCAATTTCACATATAACACCTAGAAAAAGAGTTTACCGTTAATTCGGCGTTCACATTTAAGAAGCTTATGATCGATAATTTCTTCTCCGTAAGTGATATCGGCACCATATTCCGCCGCTAACATCCTGAAAGATAACGTTCCCTAACCATAAAACACCTACCGGAGTAAGCTACAAAAAGTAAAAAGCTAAGCGAGAACAACAATTATAAACAAGTAATCAATCAATTTTACGCTGTAAACTTACCACACGAACCATGGGAGCAAGAACAAGCTTGTTCTGGTAATCCATATTCGTCTTCTTCTTCTTCAAAGGCTAGATTTTAGCAGAGATGGGTTTGTTGTTTTTGCTTTCTGAGGCTTTTCTAATTTTCGTAGTTTACATTACAAAATGGGCCAAGTTAGGCCCATTATAATTGCTTTAGTAATGGTTAATATGAAACTTGATTACTCCAAAATGGAGTTCAGATGGCAAAGCGTGACCACGAAAAGGATAAAATTTGTGAGACGTCTCTGTAATCACAAAAGATACATATATGTCAATTTTAGGAGAAATATGTCACCAGAGTTTAAAAATACATGTCAATTTTGAGAAATTGTGTTCTTCTAATCGGCTGAGAAAGTGGAAAAGATAATACACCGAGAAAAGGGGAAAAGAGAGGTAAACCTGATCTTAGAAGACCTAATCGCCTAGGAATAAGTAACTAATACACACAGAAAAGGGAAAGAGAGATTATACTGATCGGAAGCAACAAATTTCAAACCCTAATTTTGACTTGGACTGAATAATAATAGCCGTAGAAGAAAGCTTAGGAAGAAGACGATGCAAAGGGTAGCTTAACGAGACAATTTATAGATCAAACTCGTAGTGTCTTGCTAGGGCTGTTAATAATGCCTAAATATCCTAAATCCGTATAAAAATACTCATTCCTTTTCATAGGAGTTTAAAATAAAAACACACATATTAAAAAACTTATTTTACAATTATTAGAACCACAATTAAATCATTATTATGCATAAATCTTTTTATAAATTTCATTTTCTAACCAATTAAAAAATAACCTAATTAAAAGGTAATTAATATTAATGTTGATTATTTTTTTAGAAATTAATTTTTTATTATACAATTAAAAAGTAATTAATAAATATGTATAGAAAATTGAGAAACCTTTTATATATTAAATTTATTTGTAGGTTTGGGAATTTGACCCTTAGTCTGTGGGTGTGGGTCCTGCGGGTTTTGACCCGCTATGGAGGAGATTTGGTTCAACGTTTATGATTTCATACTTTAGCGGGTTTTATGGGGTGGATTCAATTTTTTTTCGGTTTTTTTGTGGATAACCGCAGATTTTGCGGATGCAAATACAGATTGAGCTATTGATACCCGCAATTTTTGCAGAGCGGATTTGGTCTTCAAAATTTTTATAAATATACGCGAGTATTTTTGCAGAGCGGAGCGNAAAAAATAATTAGACATATTATTTTATAATATTTTTCAAATTTAAAAGAAAATTTAATTTTATTATAAGAAATTCTAATAAAAAATTAAATTCAAATAAAAAAGTTATATATTTAATATTTTGTGTTTAATATGTTATTATTTTACTTAAATTTAATATAACTACATTTAATAACAAATTTATAATAAAGAAAGTCAAAATAGGTTTGGATCAAATCGGATTAACAAATCCATCACATCTCTACTTGTAACATATTAAATTTAACTCCGAATTCATTTTATTTTTTATTTTTCGTCAAAGCTGAAAATTTTGGCTTTTTTCTAATATTTTTTTTCCCGTATATTTTTGTCTGTCAAATCTGTTCTCCCCAATATAATATATACACACATCAATCAAATTAAAAAGCAATCAATAACGTGGAAATTGCCCAACTGTACAAGCAAAAAACATTTCGTGTGAGTGAGGCGTTTCAAAAAAAAAAAACTAGGCCTCAGTAACAGACTTGAAAAATCCAACCCCATATGTGCCAGCCAAACTGTCATCGGTGTTGGCGTTGAGTTTTTTTGTTACCTTTAGTACCTCCTCTGTACAACTTTGTGTTGCTAGTTTGTCCGTTCGAAGAGTTCTTTACGCCTTTGGCTCCTGAAAGTGGACTTGTTTCGTACACTCGTTGCTGGTTTCTTGCACCACTGGATGATGATACTGCAGTGGAAGCCTGTGGGCTTCTGTTATATGACCCGTTTTGCACTGAGACTGCTCGAGGACTTCCATATAAAGGTTGCACTGTCGGGGTGGTGATTACAGCTTGTGGGCTATCAAAAGGACTCGCTGTGTTAACCAACATTTCCTGGTGAATCAGAACATAAGAGAGTGTGAGGTTAAACGTATCTTTATGTGAGTTAGATCTAACTTTAAAACAATGCAAGAAGAATTGGAGTATTGCGATACGTAGTACCCTTTGAGGAGGCTGGTAAAAGGTAGGACCCAAGTGCGTAGAGACAATCCCTGAAGAAGAATTGTTTATAGTTTGTGGATATGAGACTCGTCGATGATTGCTTCCTGTCTCCAACCCCAAAGCTGGTCTGCCACCACCAATCCAACCATCGTGGCTTTTCCTAAGATTGGCAAATGCAGGTGGCTGGTGTCCCATGAAGTAGTAAGAGCTATGATGTTCCTCTCTGCATAAAGTAGGAGTAGGATTCCATTGTTGTCCTTTAGAAGAGTCCTGGTAGTTCTGGATAGTGCATGACGATTGAGAATATGAGTGGCCCATGAAAGGCGTGTTTGTTGGTATGAAATTTGGTGGTTGTTTCCGGTAAGGAAATCCTGGATACGACGGCATACTCCAGTCTTCGATTGTGATTCCTTGTTTTGCAGCTAGGTCAAACACTTGTTTCTCTTCAACTCCTAAACCCATTAGCAAATTCCATAGGTTTCTCTGGGCTTCCCTTTGGTTGTAAATGATTTGATCCCTCATTGCCATTTCGAATTGTAGTTCGGTATTACCCATCCCCTAAGATTTATAACAAAATAAAGAATCAATGTGCATCAAGTTGTGTAAAAACCAAGAAATCAAGGTAATGAAATCATGCTTAGTTTATTTTACTCACCAGAAGCTTATACTGATTAAGTATATGCAGATATGTTTTGTTTCCATTGTTATTTATTGCTTCATTGAGCATATCTTGTAGTTTGCAGCGATGTTTTTCATTTTCTTCGATATCCTGTGAAAGCAAAAATGCATAAGGATTTTAAGCAATGACAATGATTAATAAGTGCAGAGTAGCAGTATAATATAAATAAAAAGGTTTACTCTCTGGTAGTTAACACCGGCTTCATCATTGTCGCGAATATTATCAAGTATTACTTGTCGTCTGCTACTTAAAGCTTTGACTACATCTTTCTCTGTCACCTATAAATCAGAGAAGAAGTTATGCAATATAATGACGACTGGATTACGAGATGCTTTATCACCTAACCTGTTTTGCAATTGCATCATCAAGATGTTGAAGTTCAGCGCGATTTCTGAGGTTAGTTTCTTCAAGCTCAAATAAAGCCTTCTGTAAGTTTATACGGTCCTGAACATTTTCGCTGATTTGGTGGCTTAAACCATCCAACCACGAAAGTTCACGTTCAACACCTCTTTCAAAAGGTTTGATGCTTAGCTGAGACTCTTTTTCTGCTAGTTGCTTCTTCAACTGAGAAACCTCACTCTGTGAAACCAAACCGGTGAGTTAGATATGTACTACTACATCAAATTTACTACTTTATAGTTTTTTCCATTTGTAAAAAAGTATGTGAGAATTAACTTACTTGAAGATTATCGATCATTCGTTGGTAGTCTGACATATGAGTGTCGATGGTACCAATATTTTTCTAAAATACATGAAAGTGAATAGTAAATACTTCTGGACCAATTAACAATCTCTTGGACTATTACTCAGAGGAAAACTATTGTCACCTGAATGTGTGTCTTAATCTCTTTTGCTCGATCAGCATATTTCAGTGTGTTCACAGTGTGATGATATTGCCTATCGGCTGGTGATATAGTAGCAATCATCACTGTCTGGGAGTTCCCACTTAGACCATCTTTAAGAATCCGCGTAAGTTTGCTGAAATTACAACGTCTGTCAGCTGAAAAAGATTACCGTTTTAAGATAGAAATATCACATATCCACACATACCTGTTTCTGTAGGGGACATAAGCAAGACCCTTTTTGTGTTGCTTCCCCAAAGCGTTTATGCAATTTGCTAGTGCAAGGAGTGAACGATTAATATTAGCTCCATCCCTCAGTTTTTGACCTCCATTGTTCGTCTCAGCTGCTCTTTCACTGCCAGCTAGATCTACAAGGGCAAGTTTCCCTCTCATCACTTGATTTTGATTCTTTTGCTTTCTTTTTACTACAATCTCCAGAACTGCGTGGGATCTGGTAATTGACAGGGAAATTCATATAAGTAAAGGGGCTACCACGAGTTCATTTGCAAAAAAAATTCAAATATGTTTCCATGCAGGAAGTTACTCAAGAGATAGTAAAGCCATTTTGCCATGAGATCTAGATATGCAAAGGAGCCAAGCTTCCAACATTAACACCTTATTCGGGAGGTAGTATCACTCACCTTGATGACGTTCCATTCATCTCCGTGCTCTCAGTTTTTCGTCTACTATTCCCTAAGTTCAGTAGTTCAAGAATCCGATCAGCCGAATATACCTACGAAATAAACATTTTGACTAAAGGCCCCAAGATGTGAATGACGAAAAGGTGAACAGTTGCAATGAAGTTAATGAAATAGATTCCCTCAAAAGTACTGGCTTTCCCCTTAAGCAGCACAGAATCCTAATAGAAATACTTGGGTAAACAAACTGGAAGGCAGCAATAGAACTCTTAATCTTAATTCTAAACCATACTACAAGGGGCACTTTAAACTGATATCTGCTAATGAGGTTTTACAGTTCAAAACGGAATGGTCGTATCGCATCTAGAAGGAAAGAAAAGTATATGGACCTTGATTGATCGCAGGCCAGAAACTACTATCCCCTGCTCTGGATCCTCTCGGAGTTCCAAATGACCAGAAGACTTTTCAAGCAGATCGTATATAACCTGAGTCGCAGAGTCAATAAAAATATTATGGTAGAAAGAGTATTAGTACTCATAATGAAAAAACGTATTACACAAACAAACAAAAAACAGCAACCAATTTAATGAGACTGAGCCTTACTTCATTGTAGACTTCAAGATATGAACAAGTCACTTCAAACTCATCTGAGCTCTTGTCACTCTTAATCATATCAAAAATAGTATTCAGGCTGAGAACCATCAATCCAGGATCACTTCGAGTTCCAACCATTGTATATGTTTTGCCGCTAAGAAAAAAAGCATCATCAAGTCAGATAGCATAAAAGAGGCCATAACACATCACTTTTCCTGAGAATGCTCTCATCAAGCCAGATTATTGTCTACGAGTAGTTTAGGCCCAACACATGACATGAAATTTCTTGTCATCTTTGCGGATAAATATATGCTACATAATGTCATTTATATAACTGCATACCTTCCAGTGGAACCATAGGCAAATACTGTAGCATTAAGTCCATGGACAACCCCAGAGATCACAGAAGACATACTCTTATACACGTTCTGAAAACCAATAGTCCAATACACTTTTAGACTTTAGATTCATAGATCTATATCCAAAAACACAAGCCTTAAACAACAAGTCAAAAATAACACGCAGGTACAGTCCCTTACTGAGAAAGTCACATACACACTATAAATCTACTCGTTTCCAGGAAATTCTCAACGGGAAAGACAAAAACCAGAGATATTAAGAATCACAAATTCCAGAGAGACGAACCTTGTTGGTGTTCTCAGGGCCAAATGCATGATCAAAACAATATTTCTTCTCTTTTGTCCGATTTTGAATTCGGTCAAGGTAATCCTTGGATAAGTCAGGGTCCAACACAATCACTTCCTGAAATCGAAAACAAAATTAGGTCGAAAAAAATTCAATTGAAAATCAGAAACTGTGTGAAAATTCTGAGACAGACCTTAGAATTATTCACTCGAACAATGTCTCTGCCACGTTCTTTCTCCATTAACGGTCTACATTTCACAGCAACCTACCGGAAAACACACCCAGTTAAGAAATTCATATTAAACTGGAAAATTTTCTAAGGGATGAACGAGAGCTAACCGTTAGTGTAGTGGTCTTCTTCGCAGCTGGAGCTCTAATGCTTGGCATTTTCGTCAGTATAATGCGAGGTTCAATTTTCCGGGATAATTTATGGAGATTTTCTCGGAAATCGAACAGAGTCAAAACGATCAAAGACAAATCAGAAAACTAACTGCTAAATATATGCGAGCATAAAAAATCTGAGCAAAGAGAAGAAAAATTCAGCTGAGCTGAGCTTATGGATAGAATTCAAACGTTTGATAGTTTCAAGATTCTCTCTCTGTTAGAATTCACCGTTTCAAATTTATGAATTGATTTAAGCTGGAAATAAAAATCAATAAATGCTAGAGAGATTTCTCAAATATCAAACGTAAGAAAATATATTGTTTATTTTTTTTGTTTTTTGTATAAAAATCCGAAGAGGGAAAATAAAGATCGTGCAAGAGGGATATTAAGGAAGGATCACATGCGTGGCGGTGCATTTTTCTTACGATGTGGAAACGTTATCAGAGCCGTTGGTTTTATATCTAGACGGCAGTGAACGGTACGTTAGTGTTTGTGGATCCGGTTAAGTTTGGGGTTCCATTATTAAAATTTAATTATAGCAATTTAATTTAATTTGAACAGCTTTTTAATTTGGATTTTTGTGGCAAATTGATTTTTAACACGAAATAATTTGACAAAGTTGTGAACTCTGTATAACACGACGTGCCATCTAATACCATATGATATATGAATTATGCTGACGTGACATTTAAAATAATTTCATAAAATATGCTTTCGTGTTGAAAAAAATTTGTTTTTTTCCGTTGGTTACAAGAACAAATACAAATCAGATATTAACTCTTTCGATAATTTCTCTCAAAAAAAAAAAATCGTTATGAATTGAGCATCAAAAGACATACATGCATGATGCATCACACATCAAAGTGATATATGTAATATTTTCAATGGCTGAGTTTATATTCAAAATTTATTAAAATGAGGAAATAAATTTATCATAGAAATCATATTTAAGAAAAGATGAAGCTAAATATATTATGATCTTCCAATAATGTATGATTGTTAAACTTCCAAATCATAACCCTTTTTAGTTATTTCGCCCATCTTGCACAAATATAAAAAATAAATCAATATATATTTTTAGTTATTTATTCATTATGACTACCCACATAAAAGTATGGGTATTCACATCTAGTTTAATTCTAATTTAATATGTATGTTTAATGATTATATCTCACCGATCGACAAAAAAAAATTCTACGGAAGGATCTTTAGGTTTATCAGTTTAAAGGTACTTCTTCATAGCTAGCTACAGTTTTGATTTTCAACATATGAAAATGCTACAGTCGAACTGTAAATAAATAGTTCAAATTAATAAATAAATGTCTATTGCTTAGTTATATATTATCCATGATCCAAGTTTTCAGCGTCGGTGGTAGTTATAGTATTGTGAATTATTTGTTTGGCAAATAGTTATTAAACACTAAATATCAGTTAGGGTTAACCGTTTAAATCACCCCTATAATAGCATTTCTGCTTATTTCACTCCTTTATCGCAGGGAAATCCGTTAATAAAAAATTTGTTTTTTATTAATTTTAAATTAAGTTGTAGATTTAAGATCAAATTCTAAATATGTTAACCTAAAACATTTGAAATGGTTTTGATTGTAGTCATCTGAAATGGTTTTTCATTACTCTAAAATTGAATATATTTAGTCTAAGTTGAGTCTAAGTTGACAAACAAACTAATTAAACAAAATAAAAAAAGAGAGTAGCAGAGTAAATAGAATAAAAAGAAGTTTAGGAGAGTTAAACATAATAGTATATTCACATACCTAGAAATCACTTGTGTTACGTTTAGGTTGCATTTAGGACACCAAAATGTTTTTTTCTTTTGTTTGGTCAAGAAAAAGGTATCCTTTTTTGTGTTCCTTCAAATTTCTTACTACATCTTTTGCAACCAACATAAAACCAGCCCATATACGTATCTATTATGAAAATAGTACATATAACTTTACATTTTCTAACCTATTTAATTAAATATTAATCAGTTAGATAAAATAGATATTAAATATGTAGATATATATTTTAAATTATATATTAGGTAGAGGTAGTTTTAATAGGAAACTGACTAAAATAATCATCATTATGCACAACCAACAGTGAGCCAGGTTTAGATTCACTTATTGTTAATGCAAGACCATCATTAGGCAAGCTATATATGTTTAAAAAAATAATTAGTTAATAATATCAGAAAATATAATAATATATATACGATTCCAAACTTTAAAATACATATCTCTGAAATTTTTCAATTCTGGTCACATTGGATTAATAATCACGTCTGATGTTTCAAATGCATTTGTGATTTAGTTTTTACCTACATTTTAAATTGAGATTAATATATAACAGTTTTTAAATATATATATATATATATATATGTATATATACAATTGAATTTAAAATGACCTCTAAAAGTATTTATTCTAGCAAATCTTATTAGACAAATGACCATTTGGTCACCTGTTTGCTGACATACATTAAAAACAAAGTCCGCAAACCTGCCCCACAAAGTCACTGGTAAACGTTCATCCCTGTTAGAGAATTAAACTAAAAAAAATAATCAGAATTATTAGTTTTAATATTATTTGATTGATATATGTTATTTGAATTTTTACATTGGGTTTCTGATCTGAAATTCCAATTTTTTGATAGGTTTATTGTTGACGTCAATAATATCTATTTTTCTGACATTTATTACTTGGCCAATGATATCTGTATAAACATATATTATATATTAGTAAAATTGAAAACGAAAATGTTTTAAAAATTTAATAAAAAAATATACTATATTAACTTACCGATTAAAAAAATGGATTGAGATCAACAATAATGCTTTGAAAATCAGGAATATCGAGATAGGGATTGTTGCTTTCGTTTACACTATTGGTAACAATAGTTGTATTCATAAAACCCATTTTAAATGGATGTTTGGTTACACTAAATTTGCCTTTTGCTTGTGACAATGCAAAGGTGTATATTATTCGCCATTCATCTTTTGTTAATACTGATTGATATTTAGAAACCATTCCTTTTTTAATACTAGCATGAATTTTATCACCCTATAAATAAGAAACAAATTTAGGTTAGTAATATGATTATTTTTTAAAAATAGAAAAAAGTAAGATATATAATCTGTTGATCAGCTAGAACCATTTCTAATGTTTCACCTGAAATTTTTGTATATTGTTTCCAGATGTGGATTATTTTTACTTGGATACGCCATGTGGTTTTGAAGGGTTTAACGTCTTTGAGATACGTAAAAACAATTGGAGAACTCATGTTTAGGTTGTTGATATGTTTTTCGGATATTTTAAGTTGGGGATTTGATGAATTGTTAAGTTTTAGTTTAATATATATAGTGAAAATATTAGGTTTTTAAGGATTTATTAATCAGAGATAATTAGATAAATATGTAACGATTTAAGAATATAATTGCAGATTTTTGTTGAAATTTTAAAGGGATGTAGTGTTTGTTAGAGTTTTTTTTCGTGTTTAATTAAATATTTAGAATTAAAAATAAGATTTATTAATAAGAGATAAATATATAAGGATTTAAGAATATTGTCGTGGATTGTTTGTTGAAATATTAAAGGGATTTAAAGTATTAAAGGGATGTAGTGTTTGTTAGAGTTTTTTTCATATTTAACTAAATATTTAGATTTAAAAATAAGATTTATTAATAAGTGATAAATATATAAGGATTTAAGAATATGGTTGTAGATTGTTTGTTGAAAAATGGAAGGAATTTAGTGTTTGTTAGAAATTTTTTAGATATAAAAAAGAGAGAGAATATTCTACGTTTAATAAGGTTGTTTAGTGGTGATATATATTGGTTTGAAATGTGGAATAAATATAGGTTATGGATAGTTATTAAAGTGGCGATTAATTAGGGTGGATAAGTTGAAGATAGTAAACAATTGTTTTGATTTAATAGGTAAATAAATTAATATTAGTAATATGATTAAATACTATTCTATTCTTCATTGATTATATTGAACATTTTAAAATAAGAGTAAATATAATGACATTTATAGTAATTACTTTACATTTTAAATGTTATTTATTTTGAATACTGTAGAAATAATAAGTAGTAGATTAAACCCAAACTATTTTTACATTATAATTAAATCCTGATTACTAAATCGCGATCAAGTTTTCAATTAGCGTTAAACGAAATCGTGATTCGATTATAAAACCAGATTAAACTAATTTATAAAATTAACCCAAATGAAATCGTGATTTGGAGATTTAGTGTTTCTTAATTGAAAAGCTTTGGAGAGAGACAAAAACATTTGCCCTTTTCCTTGAAAACGAGAACATACAAGATAGAGAGAAATCGAAAGCTTTATGTAGAATCATGAGCTCATCTTCGTCAACATTAGATATAATCATTTTGCTACAAATTCTTAGACATATTATTTTTGAGTTTTTAATGCCATTGTTACTTGTGAATTTTGTAACATGTTCTTCCACCATGTTTTTCCTGTGTCACCATCTTCGCTATTCTTTCTGTCTCATCTCTAGGTCTCGCTTTATTTTTTCTCATCTTCACTCTAACTCTGTCTCTCAATTTTTATCTCATATTCGCTATTTGTCTCCTTCACTAAGATTTCAAGAGAAATAAACTTAAAACCTAAATCCAAAAATAAAAATAAACCGATTTGGAGTTAAAAAAAAATATAGTCTGGTTTAGTAAGGTTTAACTTGGTAATGTAGCAATCACGATTTCATTAAACGCTGACTAAAAAAAATTGATCGCGCGTTTATCACTTGCGAAGAATTGTGTGTAATTACAATAAAAAATAGTTTAGGTTCAATTAATATGCAATATTAATGTTTGGAGAGAAAAATCAAGTATTTTTTAGTTGGGGGTGATATAGGCAGAATAACTATTGTATGGGGATATTTAAGCGGTCAACCCTATCAATTAAGGTCAACAGTTCATAACTTCATATACTCAAATAGTGTATTAGTCTATCTTAAAAGAAGATTTGGAAGACTCGGAACCGATCAGAGTTTTACCTTTTGAATGCAAGCGAGCACGTGAACCGTTCGTGAGAGACTACGAAACTCAAAACTTGTACTAGCGTTTACAACTAGTGAAACACCTAACCCGGTTCTCTAGACTCAAAACCACTAAATTTAAAATTTTTTATTAACTAACCGATAATCTCATAATTATCGGTTCTAGATTCCGGATTATCCTACTAACAAAATTACTAAGTCTTCAAACTTCATTAAATAATCATAACTCCACATAATTCAAATACCAAATCTCAAATTATACCTAGTCACACTAGATTCTCAAACATAAACTCAATAAAACGTAAACATCACAACCGGTATACTATCGCCTCCCAGCTGCTGTACCACGAGCTCAACATCAAGGTTTATCCTTTCCTTTACCTGCGCACACGAAATGACGCTATCAGTATATAAAACATACTAAGTGGGCAATCCTTCCGTCTACTGGGTTCTTTGTAGACAAAAGCGAATGGTTCCCAAATCATTTAACTCAATGTTCTCAATAACTCAAATTCTCAATCTTTGTTTTAATTACTCAATTCTCAATTATGTTTACTCAAATGTGTGACAACCGGTAATCACTCAGAAAACCTGGTTATCACACTGGTCCACATGTGATGAACGAATATTACTCATTACACCCGAATATCACACGTTCTACGAGAAACCGATGTTCACCCAGTACACCCGATTCTCCATCTAGTCAGACAGTTCACTCAGAACACCCGCTGACTAGACCTCAAAACTCAATAATAGTTTACTGAAATTTTAAACCATTTAACTCAATACTCAAATTTTTCTCAGTTTTAAACTCATTATTAAACAGTCACTCGGTTTAATAATTTCTGAATTAAACACACAGCTCAAACCCACACAAACTCAAACACACAATCACAGAACATACAATTAAGACCATGCAATCAAATGATCTTAAAGACCAATCACAATTATCGAACCACGGTCATGCACGCACCTTAGTCCCTGAAGGTGGGAAAATACCAAACTGCTCATGACTTGCTAAATTACCAAAATGTCCCCAAAAATATTTATGTCATATTTGCCAATCAGTCATCAGACTCAATCTGAAGCCCAGAAACTATTCCGAGATCCCTAAAACTGATTTTTCAGAAATCTAGAAATTTCCAAAAAAAAACCATAAAATTCAAATAATCCAAAAACTTACAAAAACTATCATCTTCGAAGATGAAGTCACAGAACAAAATCTAACCGTCCAATTCACAATCCAACAATTGAAAATAAACATCTAGATGTGTCGAATCTGCTCATAAAATATGTCAAAGATCTAACCATAGATTAACTCGGGATCTATCTTTGAATACATGTTGGTCTAAATCGCGTCTGCAATATATGACCTCACAAAAATGTGAATATCTCTTAGAATATGAATGCAAATTCAAATCCGAAAATTGGTAGATCTATAACTCCACAAAAATTAACCATCTTTGCAATCGATTTGCTATGTCAAACGCATTTTATACCATGACATATTTGTTCTGTCTGCATCATCTTCATGTGTAGACTTCACTTTCTTTCTTTTGGGCCATCTTTAGAACCTTTTTTCCTCCTGAGCTTAGTGAAGCTGTCCTTGCATTTCTTTGACCAAAAAAATGGCACATCCTAACCGGTCAACTTAGTCATTGCTTGCGCCATGCTAGCAAAGCCCTTAACAAGCCTCTGATAATAACCAGCTAATCCTAGAAAACTGCGGATCTCAGTAGCACTCTTCAGGCTAGACCAATCACTAGTGGCTCGGATCTTCTCGGGATCCACCGACACTCCCAACTCGGAAACCANCTCTGAAGGTGTGAAAAGACCAAATTGCCCCTGACTTGCTAAATTACCAAAATGTCCCTAAAAATATTTAGGTCACATTTAGCAATCAGACATCTAAATCAACTCAAATGAACCCCATAAACACTTCCGGGATCCCTAAAACTGATTTTCCAAAAATCTGGAAATTTCTGAAAAAACCCTAAAATTCAAATAATCCAAAAACTTACAGAAACTAAATCCAACCGTGCAATTCACAATCCAACTGTTGAAAATCAACCTCTAGATGTGTCGAAACTGCTCACAAAATATCTCTAAGATCTAAGCATAGATCAACTCGGGATCTAACTTTGAATACACGTTGGTCTAAATCGCGTCTGGAATATATGACCTCACCAAAACGTGAATATCTCTTAGAATATGAACGCAAATTCAAATCCGTAAATTGGTAAATCTAGATATAAGGCTTACCTATAACTCCACAAAATTTCACAACCTTTGCAATCGATTTGCTATGTCAAACGTATTTTATGCCATGATATATCTGTTCTGTCTGCATTATCATGTGTAAACTTCATTTTCTTTCTTCTAAGCCATCTTTAAAACCTTTCTTTTCCTCCCTTGAAGGTGGCCATGAAAATTAAAACAAAAATTAGGGTTTTTGTGATTTGTGACTTAATTATGTGACAACCTAATCACTTATTAAGTCATAGACTTTTTAGGCCCCATTCTCCTTTAATTATATTTTTAATACCCATTAGCCCTTAATTTGTGATCATTTAAGTATATTTTCTTTGGACCTTGACCCAATTTAAATTGATCACTTAAAAATAATTAAAAGTTCAGGGTTTTCCAAAACCCAATCACTTTTAATCAATTATTAACTCCTTTTGGGGTTTTATAAAACTTAACCCAATTAAATCATAATTAAAAATCTGTTGGGTTTCCAAGCCCAATTCTTTTTAATTATTTCTCAACATATTTTGGGCTTCCAAACCCAAATAAATTCAACTCTCAGCAATCTCCATCAATCATACAGCAACACTCGGACTTTTCTAAAATTTCTGGAACTCAAATCACAGCAACAATTCGGTTTGTGGGTCGGTCCAACTGCTATGGTTTGATTTATTCGGTTCAATGTCACAGTAAACCGACCTGTCCAGGATCGACAAACCATTCTATTAAACTAAACTCGACAAACCATAACCTTAAACCGACTTTATGATCTTTAACCGGATCACGGATGTTACAACTAGCCTAATTTACATAAATCTCTCAAAAGTAGTAAATCTTACAAAATACACCCGGATAAAATATTGGTAAGATTAAAAAAATTCAAATATTAGTAAATTTACAAAACAAATAAATATTAAAAATTAGTATTTGCTAAATATAATTAAATATCAAATACTAAAATTAGGGATGTCAAAATGGGTCATAGATTAAAAATCAATCCAATTCAACCCATGATCCATGACCCTAATGGATCAATAAATTTTGATTTTAATGAGTTAATGGATTATATGGGTCATGGGTCAAATGATTCATAGGTTAAATGAGTCCAAATTTGATGGGTTATTGGGTAAAATGGATGACCCATTTTAACCATTAACTTTTTTTTTTCCCATTTTACTCTTCCATTTTTTTCATCGATCAGATCAGCTTCTTCCTCTTTCATTTTTGGGTTCATAGACAGCTCTTCCAGATTTGCAGAAAGACCTAGAGACTAAAACTAACGATCTCGGTCAAATCCAAAAAATCACGTTTCTCAAATTTTTATCACCTCTCTCAATAATTTTTCTCTCTAGAGGCTTAAAACCCTATTTTTTTGAGTTCATAAGCTTCCAGATTTTGTTGGTGAACATACCAATGAGATGGTATAGTATTTTCAGATGTCTGGCCTCTTTGTTTTGATCATCATCTTGTTAGAACATGGATTGGATTCACCACCTCTGTATGATAATTTTGGAAACTTTACTGCTCTATATGTGCTATTACCTCTGCTTTTGCTAAGTATCTTCAATCCCAAAAAAAAAACATTGCTTAGAAGATTCCTAAATCATTTTAATTTCTTTAAACATTCCACATGTCACAATTACTATAACCAGAACGAGTTTTGATTAATTTTTCCTTCTATGAACACATAATTATAGTTTAGAAATAATCACTAAAGTAAATTGTAAAGAAATAAACCAGCAACGATTACTGAATCCCAATTTATTTTCTCATATTTCTCTAATAGTTTCGTATCCCAGTTTCCATTTACTCACTCCACATCTTCAAATTTGATTACCGTCTTTGTAATGCATGAATCAGTTGCTTCACCTTCAACGGAGGAGCTTTCCGTTCAAAATTTTACAGATACTTCATCTGCAACAATGGAATCAAACTTTGGAATCTCAACAGTGGTGGTTGATATTGAAGTAGCTGCTGGTGAAGTAGTACCATTGTCGGATTAAATATCGTTTGAAGTCAAACCAAAAACTATAAACATTAAAACATTTTTGGATCATGGGTCACCCATTTAACTCATTTGACTCGTCTAATTAGATGGGTCATGGATCATTTCAACCCATTTATTGATGGGTCATGGATAACCCATGATCCATTAACATTCGAGTCAAATAGATCATGGGTCATGGATGATCTATTTGGGTCATTTTGACACCCCTAACTAAAATCTTAGATGAAGATAATCAGTTTGATATATCTATATATTATTTCAGCAACGTTGAAAAGAAAAAAAACCTTTAAGTAAGTACTTATTTACTAACTTTGCCATTAGATATATTTATATACAATATTATTTACTTAATTATAGTTAATTTTTCTCTTTTATTTGTTAAAAATCTCAACTACATTAGTTTTAATTAAATCTTATCTAACAATATGAATAAAATATATTTTCCAAATATTCAACTATATCTTAAACATGCAACAATATCAACTACATCATTATATAAAAAACCTAAAAAATCGTTTAATTCAAAAAAATATCCTAACAATAATTTTAAAATTTTTACCAATATATTTGATATTAATCGTATCTAAAAATATCAATTAATATTATTTACTTAATTATAGCTAATTTGTCTTCTTTATTTGTTAAAACTTTCAACTAAATTAGTTTTTAAAAATATACAATATCAACTACATCATTTAAAACAAAACCTAAAAAATCGTATATTTCAAATAAATATCCGAACAATATTTTTTAAAATATTTCACAATATATTTTAATTAAATCTTATCTAACAATATGAATTAAATATATTTTCCAAATATTCAACTATATCTTAAACATACAACAATATCAAATACATCATTATATAAAAAACCTAAAAAATCGTTTAATTCAAAATATATCCTAACAATAATTTCAAACTTCTTAATAATATATTTGATATTAATCGTATCTAACAATATCAATTAAATATATTTAAATACATTCGCCGAAAGAATATTCCTTATTTTCTAATTTCCAATTTATTTCTATTATTTAATCTCTAGCAATATTAAATAATCTTGAACTACTATATATACCATCATATACTATCAATCCTATACCATCATTTCTATCAAACACCATCAAAATATTAAATGAATACTTCAATGTCAATTAGTTACCTTTCCGATATCAAACCCTTCAAAACAAGCTGGTGCATTCAAGTGAAGATCATTCATTGCTGGAAACAATACACAAGGCAATATGGAGAAACATTAGAGATGATTCTATCCGACGAATTTTTTTTTAATATAATAAACCGAAAATATTTATTATTTAAATTATAATTTATATATCTAAAAACAATTATATTAATTCATTTTTTTGTTTACTCATATACAAGGCCAGAAAATACATGCTTGTATTTAAAAAGCTCTTGTGAACAAGTTTCAATCTCGAATAAAGAAAGGGGAATGGAGAATCATTGATACTTTTGGATTTACTCAAGCTAAAGGACTATACAGGGTTACTGATCATCCTTTCAAAATAAATTTCTTAACATCAACAATTGTTAATTCATCTGCTTCAGTTTCAAATGAAATGTATATTTCATTATCCGACTTTCAAAGCATTATTGTTGGTGATCTGAATCCATGGTTCATGATTAGTAATATTTAAAAAACAAATTTAATTATTCATTTATATTAGCATTATGTTTAACTAATTTACCTATTTAAATTATTGTGTAGATGTTCTTGGCCAAGTCGTTAATATGGAAAAGGTTGAGAATATTGAAGCTAACAATAAGCCAACAAAGAAACTTGAATTTGAAATAAGAAACACTATGTAAACTGTTTTACAGTTCAAAATTATTTACATATATCTTACATGATAAGTGATAACTAATGTATTGATATTTATGTTTATATTTGAAGTGATGATCGCCTACCATGTTCTATGTGGGGTAATATGCTGATCAGGTTTTTAAGGCTTGTGAAGAAGCTGGCGATGAAATGGTCATTTGTTTGATTAGATTTTCTAAAATAAATACATTTAAAGGTACGTTAATTTTTCTATAAACTACTATAAATGGTAAATATTATATATTAAAAATAATAAATTATTTTTATACAGGTGAAAATGAAATCATTAATGCCTTTGATGTTTCCGACCTAATTATAAATCTTCTTTTTCTAGAAGTAGCTTCCTTTAAAGAAAAGGTATTATATTAAAATACATCTTACGAATATATTATATGTGTCAAATTTTAGATATATATGATGATATTTTTTATGTCACAGTTTACCGAAAGACGGATTGGCTCTTACAATCAGTGAATCAAAACCAAGATCTAATATGATTGTTCAAGATGAAGAGTACTTTCATCAATTTCTGAGAAAACATATTGAAAGTTTAGTTAACTACACAGAGGTATTACCAAATGTGTTTGGATATGTTAATAAACAATTTAAATTATATATATTTTAATATATATTTTGATTATTCTGAAGGTGGGAAAATGCAAGATTATGTGTACAATCTTTGCAATTGATACATATATGGGTTGGTTTTATATTGGTTGTAAAACTTGCAGCAAAAAAGTGGAGCTCATAAAAAAGAAAGACAATTCATTCCTTGCAAAAACCAAAAAACCTAGATATTGGTCTCCTAAATGCAATGTGAATATCAATCAAGTTATCCCAAAGTATAATTTACATATTCGTGTAATGGACCAAACATGAGACATCAAATGTATCATATTTGATGGCGCTGCATAAGAGACTATTGGAGAAACATGTCTTTCTATACTAGATGGTGTTTACGATGATGCTGTGAGTATTTTTTAAATTTATATTCTTATGTTAATTTAATCACATAATATATAGATTGTATCGAACTATAATTATATAGGCTCAAGAACCAGAAAATATACCTCTAGCAATAAAGAACTTAGTTGAAAAAACATTTCAGTTTCTACTATGTGTGGACGAAGATAATTTAAATGGACGCTATGATACCTACAGAGTTAGCAAAGTTTGGTCAGGTAGTAATATAGTGAATATCGAAGAACCTAATGATTCGGATAGTCTAACTAATCCATCTCAAATTATATCTGGTGACCAGGTATTACTAAATTTATAAAATTTTAAATATTATAGTTAAATTAAATATTAAATACTATTCTTATGTTAACATTTTATGTAGGATATACTTATGATCACAAATAATAGTGAATAACTAGTATATCACCCGCGAGCCTCGCATCGCGGGAAAATATATTTAAAATATATATATTTTAGTTAAATTATATGAGTATATTATTTAATATATATTAAAGAGATGGTAGTGTATTTTATATTTTTTTTGTTCTTTATATATTGATAATTTATAATATGATTAAATTATACTATATGTGATATTTGTTTATTTCAATAATAATCTCGATAATTTAGTTTCGTAAACACATTGTTATTATAATTAATATTATATATATAGATTAGTAAACAATATACCCAAAATTAAATATAAGTAGATTTATAATATATGATGAATATGAAAAACATAAATAAAAGGTAAAATATATGATTTTATATAGTTAAGAGTTTATAGTATAAGAAATTTATTATTATTGATGATATATATGAGTAATAATGTAGGTAGAAGATATAAATATATTGTTGAGTAACATATGGAGCAATTAGGATATTATATAATTACTTTTCTAATCATTTTATATAAATATTAAAATTTTTATGATATTCCAGTGGCATAAACTGTAATATACCACAACAATATAGGGTTATTTATTTATTAGTACTTCCCAAATAATATGTAGTAGACATGTGTCAGATATATCAATCCCATCTTCTAAACGCAGCAGTGAAAGGGAAGTTGAAGGATCTTCAACAACAAAGAAGCTATGTGTCAAGACAATAAAATTAGAAAAAGACGAAGAGAAAAAGAAAATTAAACTTGAGAAAGTTGGAAATGGTAACAAACATGGTAAAGTTGATATTGAAGTGGAGAATAATGATTTAAAATCATCTAAAAAAAATGGCTAATGTTTATAGCTATGATAAGTAGTTTATGAAGAGAAGACTATTTTTAATATTTATTTATATTTTTAGCACTATTGTTTTTATTTCTTATAGTTTTTTTAATTTTTTGACATTTTATTATGTTTAATAAAATCTTCTTTTCATTTATATGAAGTACTTTTAAATTTCCTTCTTATTTGTACAAATATATATAATATCGTACATGGTAATATTTGAATTAAATGACTTCTCCATATCATTTTTATGCCATCATCCAGTTTTTTTCTTAATTTTTATAAACCTGCATTCAAGATTTTAAAATCAAGTGAAAAAATTTAAATACTTAGATTTTAATACACTAAAAAGTAAGATGGTAGAAGAAAATAAGAGTTTCACATTTTATCATTCAATAACTTAAAAAACATATTACCATAAATATATTATAAAACGAGTTAATTCTCTCATATTTAATAAACGATACAACTTGATTTAATAGATTCCATCTAACATTATTTCAAAATTACAAATTTTTTTTTTTTGATAATTTTAAAATAACTAAGTTTATTATACAATATAATAAACAAACAATTATATTATTGTTACAGTATTTATATAAACTCCAGATTTTTAGATCAATTCTGGTTGCAATTCCTCTTTAAATAACCTCCTATTCTTATTAGTTTCTTTCACATTTTAATTTTCAATACATCTTTATAATCAAGAAAAGGTATATTTTCCTTTAACCTATAATTTTTTTTGGTTATTTGATGTGCTAAGTTTTAATCCCTAGAAATACTGCAAGTGCACAGCCTATACAGTAGTACAAAAGGTATCGAATCCACATGGAGCAATGGTTTACACAATGATTAGTTAAGTTCAAGAACTAAGCTAAGATAAAATATATTGAATAAGTGTGTTCTGCATCAAGATAAAATGTGATTAACAAAGACTTTTAAAACAGTTTAAGAAAGCACTAGGCACTAGGGACTCGGATATAGGTTTCCAGAATTGAACTACTATTCAGATTCGTTTA
>KE156766.1:7221-31662 GCA_000411055.1 Leavenworthia alabamica
ATTCATCTCCTCGGCTTTTCCGGCGCCTCCTCCCCGGGGGCTCTTCCCGTCGTATTCATCGGCGGTAAACTGGTTGGAGCTATGGACAGAGTCATGGCTTCTCACATCAACGGCACTCTCGTTCCTCTTCTCAAAGATGCCGGTGCTCTCTGGCTCTGATTTTTTTGTTGTATTTTTTCAATAAACTTAATGTTAAGTTAAAAGAGAATTAACGGGAAGATTAGGAAACTAATGAGTGGTTTAATGACAGGTTAATTAGGTTATATCTTGTAATTAGAGAGAGTTGTCCGTTTGTTTTAAGCTCATCTTTCTCTCCTTATATCTCTTAAATCTTTCAATCTCCTCACTCTCCGTTTCGTTATCCTAATTAATTACTATATCGAATTTTCTCAAATCATATACAGTTTTGCATCTTAATTAATTGTCTTGTGTTGCCTTTTACATCTCAACGGTATTAACTGACGCCTCTGTACACAACAGAGTCCACTCACCCATACTCCATATACATTAACAATATGGCTACTTTTTCGATCAGCTTAGTTATAGCCTACTCTGCCCGCTCGATACAAAGCCAAAGCACATACTTTATGATAGAGATAGGCTCTGCAGAGACTTGGGTTTGAAGATGTTGCTTAACAAATACCCCACTGTTGTTTCCTGCGTAGGCCTGCTTGTCTCGTTCTTTTTCACCTTCAGCTTGCTTACTCCTATCTGCTGTCTGATTGACTCCACAATTTTTGACTCAACTGGGTTTCCTGTCACGTCTGTAACGTAGAAAGTGTCTTTAGCTTTACCCTCTCTCGTTGAGATCTCTGCCCTTAATATTGTTAAGCTATTTTCTCGGAATGTTCTTGTTATGTCTGAGAGGAGACCAACGCGGTCTTCAGCTGATAATTCCAGCTCTAATCCCTGAAAGTATTCTTATGCAAATTCTATATCAGAAAAAAATTGATGTTTCAAGAACAGACTCTGTATTTCATTCCTAGTTAATTGGTTTCTTTAATTACCTCGCATGCTCTTCTCTCAATAGCTGCTTCAAGACATTGTATTACACGTTCTTGCTCCGCTTCCGATTTTATGGGTAGTCCATTCACATGACGGATGTAGAACTCCTAAGTCATTTTATGGTTAGAAAGGAAGAACCCAATAGATAATTTACCATCAAATTACCTGATAAGCCTCTGTTGGTTGTGTGCTGACCATGCCATGGAACACCACATACTGCATATCAGTCAATGTACATATAACGTCAAACACAAGCTTTGGTCTATCTTTGGACCTCATGGTCACAACGGTATAATCTTTTTCAATGTTCATTAGAGTGATACTGGGCCTTGACGTCGATGTCTTTGCTCTTTTGACTCCCTCGTATTCCCTATCATCAAACATGATCTGATGCAAACGTCTTTCCCTGTGTGTATCAGAACAAGAGAAGACCGTTTGTGCAGCTCTTGAACCGCTGCTTGTCCTAACTACATTGCAAAGCAACTCTTTGATGGCGGAAAGGCGAATTGGGTCTGTGATGGCTGAATTAGTTAAATTGTCCGTGGCATGAATAACCGCTGCAGCTCTGGTGTTGTGAGTCCATATCTCAGCGTTTACAACGTTGCAGCGAAGATCAGTGAGAACAGCAGATACTTCAGACAAGAGACCAGGTCTGTCTGTTCCAGCAAGCTCAATGGTTGTGTAATCTTCAGAGGGCATCACACCAACTGAGCTTCTCAAAGAAGGAAGAAACCACCCAGCGTTGCTCTCTATTCTCTGTGCAATGATTTCAACATACAATTGTAACCTATTGATTGATCCCAAGTAAAGTTAAAGAGGAAAACATACCATTTGGATATAGTCAAGGACTTGTGTGTCTCTGATCTTGTTCCCATCTTGGTCGATAACTTTGAAGACGTCCATGAACCAACCTCCATCGGAAGAGATGTAAGCTTTCTTGATCACAAGATTCATATCAGTGAGCACTTGCACTACTTCCAATAGAGTCCCATGTTTGTTGACACTATCAACCTTGAACAAACATGTAAAAAGAAACACAGTTGATGAACTCTTCATCTGTTTGTTTCGTAAAGAATATAACAACTCAACAAGTGGAGTTTCTATTTTACCTGAACAACAGTGGCCTCATCGCTGGCGTTATTGTCTATCACAACTCTGTTACGACGATACATGGGTATTAGAGAGCATAGAGAAACAGAGGACATGGAAAAGGAAGAATTAAGAAAGAAGAACCTAGGGGGATTCATTCTCCTGATGAGCTTGGCATATTCATCATCATCCATTTCCATTTTCATCCGCAGAAGAGAGTTGGAATGTAAAGAAAATACCTTTACATTGCTGGATTGATACCCCCGCAAGTAGCCGAGACACGTGACACTAAATATTCTTTGAGAAGACAGATTCTGTTATTTGTTCGTTACTAGCAAAACTGGGATATATTCAAAAGAAAAGGGAGAGTGGATAATGAACCGGAAAGCCATGTGGATTGAAAATAATATAAAATTATGTTTTATAACTTAAAAATAGTACAATATATTTCTATCATAGTAAAATATACTGTATATAAAACATATAATTATAATTTATTTAAAAAAAAAACTGATTATAACTGTTATAAATTTATAAATGTTTATAAATATTAATGTTTACAAAAAAAATTATATATTTTACTATTGGTATATAAAATAAATTAAAAAATCTAGTTATAATATATATTTCGTAAAATATATAAAACGGTTTTTTTGTTTAAAATCTCTACAAATTTTGACACAGCTAAGTTGATAACAATGTGAAATTGGCATTCGAGATTGGTAAAGAAAAGGCACATGTTGTTGACGTACCTTATTAACAGATTAATGAATTGCATTGTCATTTAGCAATAAGTGAAACATGTGATTTTGATGATATAAAATCAATCTACTAGAAAAAAGTCCATTAAATTGATCGTGAATTCTTCAAATAGGATTTACAAGCAAGAGATGATGGAAGAGTACATATTCGTTTTTTTTTTGGTTCTTGGCCTACTGTGGGGAAGTTTACAAAGCATGTCTTATAAAACTTGTGAACCTGTCCATTTGTGTTTCTAGAGACAAAAGGAAAAGCAGGAGGTGAAGGCACAAGCTTATAATAATCATAGTTAATTCGTATTTTCTTCCAATCCTTATCTCGAGTTTAGTTGAGCGATGATTGTATGGCCAAAGCTTCAATCATGATTGGTGAAAAAATGTGAGCTTTCAAGGGGATATTTATTTCTTATTGGGCTTTATTTTATTATTCAAGATATTGGGCTTCCTATTAAAGGAATAATATGAATTTATTTTAACAAGTGAACGTGGATCATGTGATTAGGCATACCGGAACGTGGACACAGTTCTGGTAAAGTTTGTTCAGATTTGTGTATTTAATATTAGTTGTCTAATTTTGAATCTAAAATTCAGGAAATGGAAACTCCGGCAAAGAGCGTGTTGATGACATCCAACGGCGACGAGGTTTCCCGAAACATCGCTGTCCATCTAGCAAAACATGGTTGCCGGTGAGTGTCGACTGTCGACTCGAGTTGTTATTAATTTTGGAAGTTATATGATGTTGTGATAGTTAGGTTGGTTATGATGGGAAATGAGGGATCACTAAGGAGCATTGCTGACAATATAAGAGATTCCATAAAGGGAGCCTTCCCTGTGGATGTGATTGAACTCGACATTGGAAGCTGACAATGAAGAAGCTTTCGAGGTTACTGTCCAAAAGGCATGGTCTTCTTTCGGAAATTTCGATGCTTTTCTCAACGCTTATGCCTACCAAGGTTCCTTCCTCTATTTAATTGCTTTCGAATTTAGGATCAATCAAGATCATCATTCTTTCTTCTTTTTTTTTCAGGAATGATCCAGGACGTTCTGCAAGTGTCTGAAGATGAGTTCAAGAGAATCACAAGGATCAATCTCACGGCTACATGGTTTCTCTTGAAGGCTGTAGCCACAAGGATGAAGGACCATGGATCAGGTGGCTCCATTGTCTTCATGGCCACTATCGCTAGTGCTGAGAGAGTGCTTTACCCTGGAGCTGATGCCTACTCTTCTACCTCTGCTGCTATTCATCAACTCGTCAGGGTATATACTTTTTTTTTATGTCAGGTGGAGCTCCATTCTCTTTAATGTTTTCGTTTTCAGGCATCAGCCATGAGTCTGGGCAAGCACAAGATACGGGTCAACATGATCTCTAGAGGGCTGCATCTGGGTGATGAATATCCATCTTCTGTGGGGAGAGATCGAGCGCAGAAGCTGGTCAAGGACGCTGCACCCCTAGGCCGGTGGCTCAACCCGGACAAGGATCTCTACTCCACAGTCATTTATTTGATTAGCGACAGCTCACGCTTCATGACAGGCACCACTGTCTTGGTGGATGGAGCGCAGTCTCTTATGAGGCCCCGTCTCAAGTCTTACATGTGATATTGTGATGTGATACTGTTATTATTAGTATGAAGTGAAGCTACGTTGATATTCACTCTTTATCAATTTGAAGTTAAATGACCTGATTGAATGAATGATTTGGCTAGCTTGGGTCATAATCGAATAATAATGGGACATGTATTATTAAGTGTTTACAGAAGAGCAAAGGCTTAAGTTAGAGGAGTGATGACTAAACTAAGCATTCACGTATCTTAACATTTAATTCTAACAAAACAAAGCTTTCCCTGTTATGTACACTAATCCTCATCTTTTGGGTTTTCTCTGAATCCATCGCCTTTGTCCATTGCCCTGAAAACCAATAAACTAAATTCATATAGCAGAGGAGATATCTGACACCGATGTTGTTTTTTCCATTTTTTTCTTATTTTCTCCCCAATTGAATCTGAGCGATTTCACGTTTGATTTTGTTAGACAAACAGTCCATTTGCTTCAATGGGCTCTATTGTGTTCCTTTATTTTAAGTCAGCCCAATAAGCCTAATATCAAATCAAAATAATTGAATTATTTATATTACTTTATAAAACAATAATTTATCAAAACCGAAAATAACTTTTTTTGAAGAAATTATAAAGACCAAAAAACATTCTACTCTTTTCTCCGTTCCAACAAAATAAAATGCACAAAGTATTAGGATTCAATCAAATTTTATTAAATAAATAAGTTTTTTAACTTTTGAATTAATAACATTTTGGAAAAAAAACCTGCCAAATCAAGAATAGTAAGAGAGATAAGATAAAACCTTTGGAGTTTAGACCAAATTGATTGATACAAAAGCAAATATATATACAACAGAATATATTACATTAAATGTGTGATATGACAGTCAGAGTCCTCGCAAAAGATATGCTTCTCCTCTTTTCTCTTAAATAGGTTATGAGAATACACAACAATTATTTTTAGGTTCATCAAATGAAATGTTAACTTTTACATACATAGCCACTAAATTGGGTCACGTATATATATCCGGAGCCACAATCAAGTCTTATGTCATCCTTATTAATAGTTTTTGAATTTCAACACAAATATATACATATATCATAAGTGCTCTAATTAGATCAGCTGACCTAGCAATTTTTTATTAATCTATAATTTTATTAATTTATTAAATATTAATTTAAAGAGTTTCTACTATTTTATTTTCTCTACGTCTCTCATTTGTTCTTGCCTCGTAGCATAAAAATTTCCCGAAAAAGTTGAAACAGTTCAGAATAAACAAAAGTTGCTTAATTTGTTTATGCACTCAGAATCTAAATCACGATTCATAATTACGATGATTAAAACTAAAGATTGCATCCGTATTTTATTTTCCATATTTGCTGTTTCTTTCGAGCCGTCTATAATTAAATCTTTGGTTCGGTTTGGTCGGGTACCTCAGCTAAAGATTGCTCCCACGCCACTGGCACGGTCTAACTACATACTAAGTACAACATAATAAGTACGGGTTAATTGCACTGAATAACAATTAGCAACAACGTAAGTTCCTATTTAAATGTAATAGATTTATTATGCAGTACCGCGATAATATACAATATGAACACCATCGTTTAATTAATCGATAAAAGAGACAAATATTTAAGAAAAGACAAAAGGAGGGGAGAAAGATAAGTAACATACATATAAAAAAATGCAACAACTAGATTATATACGTCGCTGCATATGTATTTTGTTTGTATTGATTAAATGCAACCTGCAATATGTTTTTTTGAATGTCAGATTACTAGGTGGACAACTAAGACCAGTGATTCATATTATTATAACGGCAAATATGATTTTTTTAAAAGGGGCAAGTTGATGAATCCTTTTATTAAAGTTATAATAAGTAGTGTAATCTTTTATGAACAAACATAGAAATATAAAATATAAAAGAAACGTTGTGATTTGTGAATGGTGGTGATATTATTGATTTGATCTAATCTAATAAGAACTGTTGAAGCATAAAAGTGATCAATCGATTCTTAAAAAAAAAAGAAATGAGGCGAGAAAAGAAGTTGGTATCTTTCATCAATAACAGATGGCTTGTGTTTGTGGCGGCCATGTGGATTCAGTCATGTGCTGGCATCGGTTACTTGTTCGGGAGCTTATCTCCGGTCATCAAGACCTCCCTCAACTACAACCAAAAACAACTCTCCAGACTCGGTGTCGCCAAGGATCTCGGCGATAGTGTTGGCTTCCTTGCTGGGACTCTTTCCGAGATCTTGCCTCTCTGGGCCGCTCTCCTCGTTGGGGCTCTTCAGAATCTTGTTGGCTATGGTTGGGTTTGGCTTATCGTTACCGGTCGAGCTCCGATTCTTCCTTTATGGGCTGTTAGTTTCTCCTTTTTTTTTTTTTTTTTNGTAGATTGGAAATTGACTTATGAATAGATTTGATCGATTCAAACTAGTTGACTACAAGAAACAATGCCATGACTATAATAAAGATGTTGAATAGTATCTATTTATCTATCTACCTTTTTGTTTGTTGAGATCCACTTTGTTTTGTACATCTAAAATAATCTTTAATCTTTCAGATGTGCATCCTCATATTTGTTGGGAACAACGGTGAGACCTACTTCAACACGGCTACACTAGTCTCTGGTGTTCACAACTTTCCCAAGAGCCGTGGTCCTGTGGTTGGTATCCTCAAGGGTTTTGCTGGCCTTGGTGGTGCCATTCTCTCTCAGGTCTACACCATGATCCACTCCTCTGACCGTGCATCACTCATCTTCATGGTCGCAGTTGCCCCATCAGTTGTTGTTGTTCCGCTCATGTTCTTCATCAGACCTGTCGGTGGTCACAAGCAGATCCGTTCTTCTGATAGCACCAGCTTCACCATCATCTATGTAGTCTGCATTCTACTTGCAGCCTATCTCATGGCAGTGATGCTTGTTGAAGATCTC
Source organism: Leavenworthia alabamica (assembly GCA_000411055.1). Lineage (NCBI taxonomy): Eukaryota > Viridiplantae > Streptophyta > Magnoliopsida > Brassicales > Brassicaceae > Leavenworthia > Leavenworthia alabamica. Next base: position 14,566 of record KE156766.1, read on the forward strand.
ATTGATCTTAGCCATTCAATCATCACTGTTTTCACCATAGTCTTGTTTGCTATTCTTCTTGTACCCATCTTCATACCAATCGCAACAAGTTGTTTCACAGCATCACCCGACCCTTGTGACACTCTGGAAGAGCCTCTCATTGGAAATCAACAAGGCCAGGATCCTGGACAGTCAACCCCTGATCGTGGTCCTGAGCTTATATTGAGTGAAGTGGAAGATGAGAAACCAAAAGAAGTAGATCTACTTCCTGCATTGGAGAGAAATAAGAGAATTGCTCAGTTGCAAGCAAAGCTGATGCAGGCAGCTGCAGAGGGTGCTGTTCGGGTCAATAGACGGAGGGGACCTCATAGAGGCGAGGATTTTACTTTAACTCAGGCACTTGTGAAAGCTGATTTCTGGCTCATCTTTTTCTCACTCTTGCTTGGATCTGGCTCGGGTCTAACCGTAATAGATAACCTTGGGCAGATGAGTCAGTCTCTCGGTTACGATAACACTCACGTTTTTGTGTCGATGATTAGCATTTGGAACTTCCTTGGACGCATTGGCGGCGGCTATTTCTCTGAACTCATTGTCAGGTACAAAATTTTCCTATAACGGAGGACAATGAGATTTGTCTGTGGAATTAATATTTAGTTTGGAATGATTTGCAGGGACTATGCTTACCCAAGACCGATTGCTATAGCAGTGGCTCAGCTTGTAATGTCATTAGGACACATATTCTTTGCATACGGGTGGCCTGGTGCTATGCACATTGGCACACTATTAATTGGACTCGGCTATGGTGCTCACTGGGCCATCGTCCCTGCCACTGCCTCTGAGCTCTTTGGTCTAAAAAAGTTTGGAGCTTTATACAATTTCCTGACGCTGGCCAATCCGGCTGGGTCCTTAGTCTTTTCGGGTCTGATTGCAAGCTCCATTTATGACCGAGAAGCAGAGCGGCAAGCACACGGATCCTTGTTCAAACCTGACGAGGTCCTGAGATGTCAAGGTTCCATCTGTTACTTCTTGACGTCACTCATAATGTCTGGATTCTGCCTCATTGCAGCCGCCTTGAGTATGATTCTCGTGCAACGTACCAAATCGGTTTACACAAATATGTATGGCAAAAACCGCAGCTGATTTAAGATGGTCCAATTATGAAGATATCCGACTAAGATAGAAGCAGGCTTCTTTGAGTTTCATATACAAATGATCTTCGACTTCCCCATACAAGCGTTTATCATCTTATTCTTTGGCTTCATCTTCGACTTCCCATACACGTGTATTTGTTTCTATATCGATTTTTTTTGGGTCCATGTTTGGATTCACATTTGTATTTATATTCTTTTTGATGTTTACATATTTTTTAGTAGAATAAAGTATCTTGTGCTTTTTAACAAGAAAATATTGTTTGATAATTATAGTTACAATCTTTCAGTATTTATATTCTTAGATGACAAAAAGAGAGAATTGGTCAATGGGGGAATGGTTGTTTTACAATCAGAAGAAAGAAGATGATGAATTGATAGGTGAAAATGTGTATGATAAAGGGATGAAGAAAATATATTTATTTTTTTGGGTCTGAAAGAGAAAAAAGCGAAAATGTTGGGCTTGAGTTTTGGGCCAAAGAAAGAAAACATTGTTTAATGTTCTTGGTTATTTATCTGCATCCAACTTGGAGAGAATTGGTGGATGAAATCTGAAATCAAAGGCGGTGGGAAGAAGAGAAGAAATGCCTGGAATTCAAGGACCTTCGGAATACTCGCAGGAACCACCTCGTCATCCTTGTCTGAAGATCAACGCCAAGGCAAGTTTCTTTTTCTCTCTTCATCCAATCGTTTTTTAGAAGAATCAGTCTCAATACCTTAGTTTGGTCATTCAGGAACCTTTCAACGCGGAGCCTCCAAGATCGGCTTTAGTTTCATCTTATGTCACTCCCGTCGACCTTTTCTACAAGAGAAATCATGGTCCAATCCCCATTGTTGATCACCTTGATAGGTCTCTCTCTCTCTCTCTCTCTCTTTTAAATTTGAATAATCATCTTCCATCCTGAGCTATTTATTTGTTAAACCAGCTACTTCGTCATCCTTACTGGATTAATCGAGAACCCGATAAAGCTCTCTATTCAAGATATCAGGTTTAATTTATTCTATCATTTTAATCAAGATAAAGCTCTCTATCCACCATTAATATCTCAAAAAATTGCAGGGCCCTCCCAAAGTACAATGTTACTGCTACTCTACAGGTTTTTATTTTTTGTAATTGCTCACAAGTCAAAATGCTCATACACTTTTGTATCAATATGTTAATCTTGAAATTGCAGTGCGCCGGTAACAGAAGGACTGCCATGAGTAAAGTTAAGAATGTGAGAGGCGTTGGTTGGGATGTTTCTGCTATTGGGAATGGTTTGTTTTTTTTCTTTCTTTTTGTTTTCCATTTTCCATATTTAATTGAACTAGTTCTCAAAGTTGCTGCTGCCTTCAGCTGTCTGGGGTGGGGCTAAATTGGCCCATGTTCTTGAGCTTGTTGGGATACCAAACCTGACTTCTTCAACCATGTTAGGAGGCAGACATGTTGAGTTCGTTAGTGTTGATCACTGTAAGGTATATATATAAATATTCATTTCAATTCTATATGTTTTGTTATGCATTCATTGTGATAATTCTATAACTCTAGGAGGAGAACGGAGGCCCTTATAAGGCGTCTATCCCTCTAAGTCAAGCCACAAATCCTGAAGCTGATGTTCTACTCGCTTATGAGATGAATGGAGAGGTTTGATTCTTCTCTTAATTCCTTATATATAGTTTGTCTCATTTGTGTTTATTGAATATATATATTATTTTTGTGTATAAAGAGCCTGAACAGGGATCATGGATTTCCGTTAAGGGTGGTTGTCCCAGGTGTGATTGGTGCTCGTTCAGTCAAATGGCTTGATTCCATCAATATAATCGCTGAAGAATGCCAGGTTACCTTTTATTTTTAATCAATAATCATAAACTATTATAACATTGTAAAGATCAAAATGTGGTTTAGGGATTCTTCATGCAAAAAGATTACAAAATGTTCCCACCCTCTGTCAATTGGGATAACATCAACTGGTCCTCAAGGAGGCCGCAAATGGATTTCCCTGTTCAGGTTTATTCATTGATAATTGATGACTTTTGGAATCTTCCTATGATTGTTTCTCTTAATGAATCAATTTTCTATTTTTTTTTATATTAAAACAGAGTGCAATATGCTCTGTGGAGGACGTGCAAATGGTGAAGCCTGGAAAGGTTACAACTTTCGACTCCAATTTGATCTGACCAATCCAGGAAACCAAGACCTAATTAGTTTTTTTTTAACAGGTATGCATCAAAGGATATGCGGTTTCAGGAGGTGGACGTGGAATAGAGCGAGTGGACATATCCCTTGATGGAGGCAAAAACTGGACTGAAGCTTCTAGAATCCAAAAACCAGGACAACATTACATCTCTGAACACAACTCCAGCGACAAATGGGCATGGGTTTTGTTTGAAGCCACCATTGATGTTTCGCAGACTACAGAGGTCATCGCCAAAGCGGTAAAGCCTCAACATGTTGCTTGGCTGACTTTTGACCTTATTTTTCATATAGAATTTTGAAAATGGGCAGGTCGATTCAGCAGCGAATGTTCAACCGGAAAATGTGGAGTCAGTGTGGAACCTAAGGGGGGTTCTCAACACTTCTTGGCACCGTGTCCTTCTCCGTCTTGGCCACTCTAACTTGTAGACCAAGTTACACCACTTGTCAATATGCTTGTGAATTTGAGGAATAAAAGGAGAAAACCCACATTGTACTCTACAATTTCGCTGTTGTTCACTATAAATTATAATATGCTACTACTATTATTAATTCGTGATGCATTTTATATTCGTTCAATCTCCTGTTTAGGCTTAGCGTTTAATGCAAATCTCCTAAATTTATCTATTTTACTTTTTAATTGAGATGAGATATCCAATTCCCACCCACCTTTTCCAATCGGGTCAATATTCGACCCAACTCAACGCTAAGACAGAGGAGTATGATCCATGGCCCATGATGAATGGAAAATTAACCAAATCAATGGTTATGGACATACTAGAGAATATAGATATTACGTTAAAATCTATATATATAAAGTCACATCGTCCATTCTTATTCTAATATTTTTGAGATGTTAAATCCTTCATTAATTATAACTTTTTATTTTATTTTATTTTATTTATAATTGTTTAAAAGGCTTTTAATTATATTATAACGAGTAATTATCTAAATATATATTTTATTATTAAAAACAATTGTCCTAATTAGTTTTTAAGTATTTACTAATTTAATTGTCTCATTTTATCGTCATTTCTATTAATTATTTTATAATTGATTATTAAAAATAAAAAAATTACAAAGATATTTAAAAAAGAATACGGGAAGAAATTAATATAAAAATTCTTTTTTTTAAATAAATAGTTTTCTTAACAAAATACTTCATCATAAATTGCATGTGAATTGATATTCAAAGTTACGATGTTAATTAGAAAAATATTCACCTTAGATATTAATGATTAGTATTTTAATTTATGAATATTTTTATACAATAATTCAGTTTATGAAGATAATTTTGTATAGAAATATCTTTTCATGCTATCAACTTTAAACTTTAATATTTTAACACATCAACATTATTCATTAACTTTAAATTTTTTTTAATTTATTACATTTATAATTATTCAAAAAAATTTGAATGGTATTATGATGATCTGCCATAATTAATTTTCAAGTATTTATTAATTTAATTATCTCATTTTTATATATATTTATTAAAAATCTATTCTCATGCTGCCACCTTAGTCCTCTTCTATTATAATATTTTGATACATCAGTATTATTCATTAACTTTTATTTTTTTTAATTTGTTACATTTATATTTATTCAAAAAATTTCGAATTGTATTATGATGATCTCCCATAATTAATTTTCAAGTATTTATTAATTTAATTCTCTCATTTTATCACTTTTTCTACTAAATATTTTTTCTAAAATTGATTATTAAAAATAAAATAAAAAGTTCACAAATCTTTAAAAGATAATAAGTGGAAAAAATTAATATGTAATTTTTTAAAAATAAACAAAATAAAAAAATTTCTTAACAAAATGTGAATTCGTATTAAAAGAGATGATGTTAATTAGAAAATATTAATAATTAGTATTTTAACTTATAGATCTTTGTTATACATTAATTCAGATTATAAAGATAAATTTGTATAGAGATTCGTATTATTAAGTTATATATTAATTTGCTACAAATTAAATCAAAATTATATTTTTTATAATTATAAAATCAATACAGATTAGTTCATAATATTTATATAAATTATAAAAAAATTTATAATGCAATATATTATAAAAATAAAAATAAAAAATAAAGTAAACTATTAATTAATAATAATATTAATGCATAGCTAATATTTCTCCAAAAGGCCGGGTTAACAACCCCTAGTATAAATTCCCAAAGTAACCAATCAATCATTGTTTAAAGAATATTATTCGTCAGCTGTCCAAGACAATTTGACTTTGGGTCCAATGGGACCATCTTCTTCAAGAACTTCACGGGGAATTTTGCTAATAAGATTTCGATATTTTTTCCTGATAAGTCCAGGCAATGTCTTTGCAAAACCTTCAAGGGTCTTTTCAATGTCGTGTTGGACAGTTGGTCCCCATTTCCTAAAGAAGTTAACCCATGGTGGCTCCACTATTCCCGGTCCCGCAATGAGTTCATAACCAAGACCGGTGTCAAAGAACTTGTCACTTCTTGCCATGTCGTTCCTTATTCCATTCTTGTTGTCGCCTTGCAAAACTAGTCCGGGCCTTGAAAACATAGCATGGCCGTGAAGAGACGAATAGGTCACAAGTTTGTTTCCACCTTGAAACTCTAGATCGCATGCCTCCATTAGAGTTCCTCCACTGTGCTCCGAGAGGTAGGCACGCCATAGCTCACCGTTGAAGTTGCTGATGCGCAAAGTAACATGTTCCCAATCCCCAATATGTTCACCGATATTTCCAAGCGAGAGGCTCTTGATAAACAAAAACTTGAGATGGGCATTGCCGTTGAAAGGGTAGAAGATCCATACCACAATATCAGTGAAAGTAGCTCCAAACATTGGTTTGACGTGTAAATACACCTTTGTGTTTCCTAAGTCTCCTCTCTTAACCCTTTCCCTCACGTTCTCATCCACTGGATAATCTATCCAGAATGAACCATCATTTGAACCTCCTTGGGGAAGGTTCGAACCGTTAGGCTGTATTGGCACGGGGTTAGACTCGTTTCCTCTCTGATATAACAATGCACCATTGGAGAATATCCAATCGACAGAAGAAGGAAGAAAATCTTCATCTGGATGTAAATATATCAAAGGAGAATAAGCTTGAAACAAAGCTCTAGTTTGATCTTTACTTGGCATGCTAGACAAGTCAAATTTTGTATTCTTCAAGCAGAAGAGATTTAGTTGCTGAAAACTGAATGTCCCTGTGTACACACCTGTTGCCTTTGTTCCTCTGTTGACGGGCCTTAAACTAGAAAGCGTCATATCGTTTATCCCCCATATCCATGTATCGGCTTCACTCTGTTCTGTAAGATCGGATCTAACGCAGCTTATAGATTCTTGTCCTAAAGAGGGCTTCATAGGTGACGTAGTGACATATAGACCAACCGCCTGATACCCATTAGAGCATATGGGCTGCCAAAAATATGCAGGCCCATCTTGATCGAGATTGATGGTGGTGGTGCTCCCGACTTGAATGTAGTCAATGGGTGGCCTCAAGCTGTTTCCAGATACGTCTCTTGCAACAAGAACCCAACCGAAAAGAAGACGATTGTTTGGTTGAGCATAGAAGCCAAGAGTGAAGAAGCTATGAGGAAGGTTGATAGGTTGAAAGATGGTGACTCCCATGTCGCTTGGCCCTCCCTCGTATGTTGTCCATACTCTTCGTGATGTTGAGTTTGAGATGGAGATTTGAATCACCTCAAGACCTCCCAGATCTATTCTTCCTTTCCCAAAATTACTCTCACCTGAAGGGATATTAGGTAAAGCAGATGGAAACTTGAAGGCTGTCTCTACGGGTATGTTTGGAGATCTGTTTAGTGTAGCATTCAAATTGGAGTTGCCTCCAGCTTCGATCCAACACACATGGTTAATAAATAAAATAAGAAGAAAACACAAAAGTTCATAAGCTTTTTGCATTCTACTTTCTTATAATTAATAATTAATAATAGACTGCAATGTTAAACATTTAGGATTTAGCTATCCTCAAGATACTTATATATATATTTAGTCAAAGTACAGTCAGAAATTAATAATAATAGATATTTTAAATTTATCATTTTATTTAAGGATAAAAATCTAAATAATAATATCATTTTATTTAGGATAAAAATCTAAAAATAAGGTAATTTTATGACGACCATGCAATTATAGCACAATTTTTCCTACTTATTCATGATTTTAAAATCTATATTTAATCCTTCTAATTACTAAAAGATATAGCCTGCATGAATATTATATATGTTTTGAAAACATGTTTGATTCTCAATATTTTCTTGAAATATATAATAAATTTGTCTCAATCTAAAACGTTTCTTCTACAGTATTAACAGTCAACTTATTTGATTTATAAATAAATGAGATTCTAAAATAAAAGTACAAAGACATTAAAAAATAAAAAATAAATGTAAATTCCCTAACAAGCCTTTGCCCCTAAATGTTATAGGATTTTGACATTTAAAATTAGTTAACAGGACAGGATTAAGTAAAATGGAGACAATCTTCCAACATTAAACCAAAGAGGAACGTAGGAGGAGCTTACATATACGTTTCAGCGTCGGATCTTATGAAATAAAAGTAAACTGGCAAACAATCTTATGAAATTAAAGATATTATCAGAGAGAATTTTTTAAAAACAACAACATATATATATATATAATAATAATAAAAAGAAAGAAGATGTATTATTATCTATTTAGCGTAGCTACTACAAGAAACCAAACGCGGAACGCAGCCGCCGTGAACGTGATGAGCCGATCTCACCCTCTTGAATAGTTGTTGTTGTCTTTCTTTGTTGTTACTATAAGGAGTGGTGGGTGCAGAAGATCTAACGGTAACGGGTGTTCTTAGCCAGAGACATGCTCTTGCTTTGACTTCTGCCACGTCATTATCATCGTCGTCTTGTGTCTCTTTGAATAGTTCGAGGAGTCTCTTCTTGTTGTCGATCGGAGACGGTTCTTCTTCTTCTTCAGGAGTGAATTTGTGATGCACCGGTGTTGTTCCTCGCGACGGCGTAAATTCTGTACTAACTCAAATCAAAATTACCCTGTAAAGTTTACAATTAAAAAAAAAGAAAAAAAAAACGTACCGCCATTAACACTCATGAAATCATCTTCAGAGTCGGAGTCAAGGCACCCACGTGAATCGAAAAATATAATCTCCTCTAAATTTCCTTCAAAATCATTGTAATCGATTAAAGAATTGACATAAATGTATGGAAGTTGCAAGTTGAAGTGTGGTACATACTCCATAGCTAGCTAACTGTTTATGCCTTTAGAGACATTCTAACCTATATTTTACGCTTCAACTATGTCCATGTGCTGCTCACATTTACCCATGTTCACTATTGTTCATAACATGAATTTTATAGAAATACTATTACTTCCATCAGTAATACCTCCTTTTCCAATCGATTACAACCATTATTTGGCAGAGAAAACAAATACTAGTTTGAAAGACACCTGAATCCTGAGGAGCGGAATCGATGGAATTGTTACCATTGATCGTGGTCGAATTATTAAGAGACGATGTGGTGGTGTCGGGTGGGGCGGAGAAGCTCTTGTTTTGAGAAGAGGAAGAGACACACGAACCCATAACTAAAGAGAAAGAGAGAAATGGAAGATGAAGAAGCAAAGAGAGAGTGTGTTTGGATTTGGTATGTGTCTTAATCCGTGGGAGCCCTCCTCCTCTATTCATAAATTAGCCTTATTGGTCATGTCCTACCTTCATCATGTGGGCGTAGTTGGTTTAGTATATCCATAATAATTAAATATAAAGAACAAAGTTGGGCCTACTGTTACAAAATGGGCCACCTCAAGATTCGACCCTATGGATTACGATGACTAAAAGTAGATTGCTCTTTTTAGGATCTTGACTTTATACTAGTTATTTCAGAGAATCTGTGGAGTGTCTCAAACTTTTTACAACAAGTTTATCCTCTGGTATGAATTTGATCTTCTGTTTGGGATTTTGCATTTTCTATGGTATCTCTTCGTTTCTCCCAGGGTTCTTATATATTATTGGAACTAGTACTCTGCTTCAATGGCTCCAGCATCACCTCTTTTTTTTACTTTATTTTGCTCTCCTGATCACTGATCATATATTGACTCTCTCCGTTATTGTGTTGATTGCTGCTTATCAGCTTAGAGCTCTCATTAGTATGTGTTTTGTCTCTTAAGTTGAGGTCTAAGATGTTGGTTGAAGAATACATCACCAAGGTTGTTCCGAGCACAAGTATCTTTCAAGATCCAATGAGAAAGCCAAAACAAGTCCAGAATTGAACTGTCATGAATGTGGATCAGTTAATCAACACCCTCTTCATTTTGTTATAATAGAACCAGTACCAATTCATATGTTAACAAAAACAAACAATGCATGAAATGAACAATAAGGCCTAAGGCCTTGATTGGGCCTTTCGGCACTATTGTCTCCAATCTGAACATTACCATCGTAATATATTGGGCCTTAAACCCTTAAAATTTCAAAAAAAAATTTCTTTTCAATAAAATACCAAAACTAACCCTCGAGTATTTATTTATTGCCTTTTTTTTTTCCCAGAGAAACCCCTTTTAGTCACCACCGCCACCACTGTTACCGGTGAGTCATCTCCCTCTCTCTGTGGTTCCATTTGTTGCAGATTAATTCATATTGATTTGGTTCTCTTCCATTCTCAGTCAGTATTCTATTCAAGTTTTTAATAGCTGAACAACGATGGCGGCTGCCGCCTCCTTCAATGGCAACTTAAAGGTTTTATTGTTTTTTAAATCTATGCAATTTAGAATATGAGTAGATGTTAGAAAATTAATCCAAATAGAATAATCTTTGTTGTTGATATTGATTGTGTTGTGCAGAAAGCTATGGCAGGTATAAAGCGTATAAATCTGGAGGGTCTTCGTTGGCGAGTATTTGATGCGAGAGGCCAGGTTTTTTTCTTTCTCTTTAATATCAAGTAAAAGACATGTTGAATTTTGAAGCTATATATATGGTTGTTATAGGTTCTTGGTAGACTTGCATCTCAGATATCAACGGTGCTTCAAGCGAAAGATAAACCTACTTATTGTCCAAACCGTGACGATGGTGATATTTGTATTGTTCTCAATGCTAAGCAGATTGGCATTACTGGAAGAAAGCTCACTGACAAAGTCTACTATTGGCATACCGGGCAAGTTTTTATTATTTTCTCAACCTTTTTTATAATTATTACTAATCTCACTGTTTTACAGGTACGTTGGACACTTAAAGGAACGCACTCTCAAAGATCAGATGTCCAAAGATCCCACTGAGGTTATACGCAAGGCTGTCTGGCGAATGCTTCCAAGTAACAATTTGCGTGATGTGAGTTCCCTCCTCTTTTTCTCTTTACTTGTTCTTGATTCCTCCTGCTAACGAATGAGAGATATACACTTGTTTTGAAAATGATATTAGAATTTGGTTTGAGCATTTTGTTATTTGCCTTTGTTTGGATATTGATAGTCTCACTTCTCAGGTCGGTAATCTCTTGCTCGTCTCTGTTGCTATATGAATTATGAATTGCTTGCAATAATATAAGATTTGTTGCTTAAAACAAGAATGTGCTGAGTTTTTGCTGCTTTGCCTGTGGGTATAGGACAGAGATCGGAAGCTGAGGATATTTGAAGGCAATGACCATCCTTTTGGGGACAAACCACTTGAGCCATTCGTTATGCCACCTCGTAGAGTGAGAGAAATGCGTCCACGTGCAAGGCGTGCACTGATTCGTGCCCAGAAGAAGGCGGAAGAGGCAGAAAATGGTGGACCAGATGTAAAGAAAGGAAAGAAGAGGACGCCAACTGCCTAGAAGGATTACTTCACAAAGGAACCTACAGCAACGTTCATAATGCAGGCGTGGATAAGCTTGTAAGGTCATTTTTGTTTATCAGACAATACACATGTACTTGTTTATCGATCTCAGACACACATTCTTCCTTAAACATGGACCTGTTCCTGGTTATTTTTCAATTTCCTTGGTTGTTAAACAGAGCCATCAATATTTGGAAATACATATTAATGCATCATGCACGTGAAGAATAAGACAGAAGATTTAACAAGAGTAATAACATCCTCTCAAACCAGACAAAGCATCTAAACACAAAAAGATAGTTGTTGTACATTGAACTTGGAATATTCTTGGTCTTAGTTAACTTTGGTGTATTTTCTATCTTTACACAGTATGTGCCATTCTTGGAGAACTGCTGCCTGAAGCGCCATATGCTCCGTTTCTTCTGCTGTCAGCTTAGACAATGTTCCTTTTTCCTTCTCTTTTTTCTTTTTCTCTTCCTTTTTCTTTTCCTTTTTCTCTTCTTCTTCATCATCTTCATCATCTTCTGTTTCCTCCTCTGTCTTTGGAGTCTTTTTTGGCTGAGCAGCCTTCAACAAAGCTATTCTCTCCATGGATATCTTTAGCTTATCGGCTGCGGTTGCCTTCACTTCGTCCTCTGGCATGTACTCGACTCCCCCGTCAGTTAGATCATCACACCATCCCTGAATATCAGACTCTATTTGCTTTGTGATTGATGCTTCTGAGGCTCTGACCACAAACTTGCACATCATGGTCGTTGTCTCGTCACCCAGATCCATGTTCCTGCTCACTTCACTAGCCCCAAAGATCATCATGCCCACAAAACCTCCATGCCAAGTTTTTGCAGCGTAACAAAGCTGTTATCACATCAAGTTAGGGGTTTTATCACACCTTCAATCCGGTTAAGGATAATAATACCACACTTAAACTACCAATTTACCTGAAAGCCAGCAACTGTCCGTATAATATGGGAACAGACTCTGTGGAAGGGTTTGGAGGATAATGATTTGAGTCCGCTTAAAAATGGTGAAGCACCATACTGTTGTGCAGCAGTCGCCATGAAGCCGCTGCCTTCATACATATATGTACCAGTGTATTCTGCAACAGCTGGCAAGCTAGGCCACAAACGAAAGAACTCAACCGGTGAGATTTTGTGTGGGAGTAGAAGCTCAGTCAGCGGGATCTTGTATGGCTGACATCTTAAGATCACAGGCTCTCCAAGTTCTGATTTTGATCCTCGCTTCTGCTTCATGATCTGTGGATCATCTTCGATGTAGTCACCGTCATAATCTCCCCTACCACCACGGAATGGATAGTAGAGGACTTGTACCCAGAAACCACATCTTTCAAATTGGGAGACACCGACAGTGACACTGCATTGTACAGGATCCTACAAGAGTAAAGCACAGAGTGGATGATCATACAGCTGATAGAAATGAAACTGATCAATCTGTAAATGAAGGTATAAAGACCAGAAATGGTTCTCAACTGACAAAAATTTAGGTATAAGAGAACTGTAACGAGATGGGAGTAAATAAGCAGTGAAGACTGAATGTAACCTGTGAGACAAGATTACGCAACTGCCGCACCGCTTGAGGAGAACCATCCATGAAGTATAGTGCACCAGATAATCCAACTCGTATATCCACACGATTTAATTCAAGTTCTGTCAAATTAATTATCTGAAAGATAACATAAAGTACAAGAAAGGTATTGAGACGCTAAACTTTATCAACTAAACTGTATTCAAGTAAACAGCAGGATGATGCACTAATATATACCAACCTTCAAGTGCAAGGTGACCCTTCCATCATTTGTATCTGCTAAATGGTAAGCTTCTATATAGCAAGGATCACTGCTTCCAGTCAAAGGATATGCTGTTGGAGGAACCTTGATAGAAGTCGAATCGATCCCTTTTGTAAGGAAGAGAGTTAACTCAGTGGGCTTTGGCCGCCAAAGCTCTAGAATGGCCTTGTGAATTAACCCTTCTAGTTTCCTGTCTTGAGCAGCTGATGCTTCGTAAAACTGAACAGTAAGCTTATGGTGGCTGAACGGGTAGTCTCCTCTTGTCTCACTAACTCCAGCCCACCTGGAAAACAATAGGTCGAGTGAGTTCCAATCTAGAAAGTACAGTAAAAGTCATGCTATAAAAGGATCACAAGCCAAGGAGAAAGCTCACTTTCTTTCAGGAAGATTTGAAACATATTTAATCCGCTGCAATATTAAACGTGTTTGATGTTTGCTAACTGTATCTGCAGCAGCATGATTCCTATACTCTTCAAGCTCTTTTGTTATTAATTGTCCAGCTCTTGCATGACGTGATCCCATCCTCTGGGCGCATAACAAAACTGCCTGAACATCTTGTAGTCTATTCGATGTAGTTGCAGCGGCATCCAAGTTGAAGAGAACCTTATGTATATTTCCTATTATAATATTCAAAGGATCATCGGGATCATCAGCCAAAAGAGGATCCAGACCTTCTAGATCTATGTGTTCTGCGATTGTCCAAATAAGACGCCCAAGGATTCTTGGGGTATTTACCTGCCAAAAAATTGAGATCCAGATTTATATATGGGAAAGTAAGAAACTGACCACGTTTCAGTCCCCAGGCAATGATTCCTCTTCAGTTTAGTATTAAATAGTACTCAGAAAAGTTATAACTAAACCACTCAAATGATAAAAATGTATAGCAGATGAAAGTTGTGTGTGACTTCTAACTTCCATCTGAGGCATAATTACCTCTTGAAGATCCTTAACAAGTTCACGTTGCAAGTTCTGCAATCGCGTTTCATTTAATATTTGATCCTGCGAAGCACCATCTTTAAGCCTCTTTACTCCTCCACGGGTATCATAGATATGGCAGAGCCTAACTAGCAATTTCAAGTAGCAATCAATAGCGTATGTCCTGCCATCACAATCCCATTTGACACAAGGCCTGCAAACTTCTACAACCTCAAGGGCTGGTTCTGTCCAGTTCAGAGCACCATAACCAGTGCCATATGCTAATGCACCAATCACTCTGCCCTCCATACCCGAATTTTTTTGTTCAGGCAAAGGTAAAGATAACTGGAAACAACTTTCCACAAGCATTGCCACCAGCTCTTCTCGAAATAGGCTTTTACTGGTACCACTATTGAGATCATCTTTAATTCTTGCATCTTCAAAAAGAGAAATAATATCTGTCCCAGGCAGAGGCTTCTGACCTCTTCGGGCACTTTCTCTGGCAAAGAGGTGAACACATAGAGCTGTCCGACAGATACAGGCCAATGCATGCATCCTGTCCGATTCTGCTCTCAAATTCCTCACCATAAGCAGTAGCCTTCTAAACAAAGAGACCTTCATAACAACGTCGAAAAGGAATGGTTTAGAAATCATGGGCTGCAGCTTAAAGACAAATGTACACCACTTAAATGAAGATTAAAAGAAGTAAAGAAACCACATACCTGCATATGCAGGTCAAGCAAGTGCAGGTTCGTGACAACAGCCCTGACTATACTCTCTCTAGCAGAGGAAAACTCTTGGCGGTCCCAGAGTGTCAAAATTGCAATAATGGATTGTGAAGCCCACTCTGGCTTCCCCCCAGCAACATCTGCCAGGTATAGCATGTTAATTCCCACTTCAAAAATCAAAGCTGGATCCAACGAGGATGCCAAGAATGGCGCCAAATGGGTAACCAGATTTGAGACGCCAACCAGCTTCTCGGCATTGGAGTCCACAACAGTGGCATTAGCTGCAGCAGCAGGAGAGGAAGCCTTGGAAAGCTGTCTAATCACTTCGACACTACCGGAAGCAACAGCCTTGACAGCAAATACAAGAGGAAAAACCGTGGCTCTGAAGGTTTCGACAGGAAGGACTAAAGACCTAGCCATCAAAGCATTCCTCTTTTTCCATACAATGTCAACCATGGAAGATACCCACTTGGACCTGATGGCAAGGGAATTCTCGCTATCAACGAGCTTGTCGCCAGCAAGACGACTCATCCGCTTCGAGTCGAACTCCTGGAAGAGTCTGCCGACGGACTCAAAGGCAACCTTGGAGACAGCGTCAGATTTGTCAAGCATATTCTGGCCAATCCGAGCCCACCAGCTGGAGACTTTGTCGAGGAGGCCCACATTGTTCTCACACAATGTAACGAGATCATCACGGGCGAGGATGCAACCAAGTGTCTCGGTAATTGAAAATCGAAGGTTGTCAGATGGGGAATCGAAACAGGAAGCAATCTCAGAGCTGCAATCGGAGATGAGTCTAGGAAGAGAGAAGGAGGGAAGAGCAGCAAGGATGGAGACGGCAGCGGCAGTGACATCAGGGTCTGGGAAATGAAGATCCGTTTTGACACCTGAACAAACGGTATCCCAAAGATCCGGCGTCAATCGAGTAGACCGGATGAGATCGAAAGCGAGCTTCTTACAAACAGCTGATGCAGGAGAAGCAACAATCTCCTCCACTGCAGATTTGGCGATCACGGAGATATCCCGTCCGGCGGCGGATTGCTGCAGTGCCTGAAGAAGAGCCGATGACTGACGAAGCGCGTCATTAGAGCGGAGGTCCGCCTGGATCTGGGCGAAAAGAATGTCCATATCTGGATCGAATTAACTCAAATTCGAGGTCCGACGCGACGAATCATCAACTAAAGGAGGAGTGGCGTTCGCTTTGATAGGCCGTGTCGAGTTCTCTTTTGGCCCAATAAAGGCCCAATAAAAAAGTTAAAAAAGGGGCTTTTCTTCACATATTTCCTTTTACATATCAGCCCAGGAAAATTGCAAACGGCAAGTCCATTAGATTCAAGTTCGACGGTGTATATTTGAGTCATGCGCCGAAGTTAGGACCATGAATTGCTTAAAAAGGACCATGTTTTGGGATTTGGAGGAAGCGATCCTCTAGAGCAGCTTGGTCTATTTATGAAACATGATGAGGATGAAGATGAAGCTGGCCTGCTGGGGCTTTCCAGATGCTAGCAGTGAAGTGGAAGAGGGTGAAATCCATTGAGTTAGTATATGATATATGATAGTTGGACTTAAAATGAAATGGCTTTCTATCCGAGTGCATACGCTGACACATTATCCTATGAGTTGGTTGATTAGTTTGAACCAAATGACAAAACTTAGCTTTCTGGTTTGCGTGGATTTGGAATTTGAACTTTTATTTTGTTTATGTTCAACAAAGGGTGGGTGGGTATGTGATACTTTTATGAAGTTGCATTTATCTTTCAAAATGTACTAATTATTATATACACATGTATATATATAATCCTTTGTAGTGTAATGATTTTAGATCCCACTATTACGGAAGTGCCTAATCCTTGGGCAGTTCATCAAACAGACAATGATCTACCACAAAGAAACCTTCTTGTGGACAGAAGCTAAATGAAGCTCTGTTTCTGCATCACAAGAGAGGGAATTGCCCGGAACCTGGATTTAAAACGACTGAGAAGATTTTCAAAAATTGGTCCGAGCTGAAGTTATGGGTGATCGGAAAGAATCTGGTGTAGGATTCAGATTCTTACAAACATGAGCTTCTTGGAGACGAATGATCGAGATAGGTATATATTCGTAACACAAGAAAGAAGAAGGCTTCTTGATTCTTCGTGTTAGAAGCTGAGCAATGTGTAGGATTTGTTTTTGTTTTCGTCTTCTTTTTCTAATTTCGTATTATATATTTTCAAGAACCTTTTTGGAATTTGTTTTCATTTTAGATTAAAATAATAATAATAATAATAAAAAATAATAATGACTCCACTTATATAGCAAGTAAAAGTAGTAGGTGTAGTTAAGGCTGTGGCCTCATCTCATTCATACATAACGTTACACAAATATGATTCCTCCCAAAGTTTCATTAGAAAACTTAGAGAGAAAAGAAGAATACTCCGACGGCGGCGATAGTGCCGGTGATGGAGAGTTTGACATTAGATACGGCGGCGCTGCTGGGTGACTCAGCGGTGGGTCCTTCAGATGATGGGCCATCGGCGGAGGTAGATTCAGGGGTAGGAGC